>JADDOH010024838.1:0-183059 GCA_016648135.1 Agrypnia vestita
TTGTTCAATTTTTAAAGTAAAAACCTTTATATTTAAAATATAAAATAATTCATGTATATTATTTTCAATCGGTTTAACGAAACAAATAAAAAAAAATAGTAATAATTTTGGTTATGACTAAATAAAGTTGTTGAAATAAATTATATGAATTATAAAACTCATTCATTGTACACATAATTAATTTCTGTCCATACAACTAACTTTTCATTGCTCCACGATAGCTTGATGACTCATGCTTTCTTTGAAGTTTATTCAAGATACCGACAAACGATGGATATGAACCAAGTTTGGCCAAACCTCGCTGAGTTGCGCAAAAAAACCCCTGTACACATTGGGCCCATGTCATTTTGGGTCATCTCAGCCAATGTGTATACGGTCCGGGAACCTCGGCAGAGCGTCAAACTTGCAAAATGGCGGACAGCGATTACACATTAGCCAACGTCGGTGTCGGCGAACCTCGCAATGACCGAAGCGCGTTGCGCGTTGCCGGCTGAGCCTAGGGTTGCCAACTATACTGCTAAAATTAGTATCATATTGTTTTTTACTACATTATACTTTTTACTGTTGAACAAAAATAAAATATACAAAATACTGTTTTCAGCATCAAAATTATTCAGACTGAAACGCTCACAGAAATATAAGTATGAATGATTTGTATACAGAATTAACAAATTTCAAAATAATTTATAAAAAAGTATCAGAAGACAAAGATTTTCTTGAAATGAGTACTGGCCAAAAGTGGAGCCATTTATTAGTAAACAACTCAGAAGAATTTAAAAATATTACTAAAATTGTCTCATATCTACTTTCTGTTCCCGCCACCTCAGCATTTACTGAAAGAATTTTTTCAGTAATGAATGCAAAGTGGCGGAAGGATAGAAATAGAGCAAATATTAATTTAATAAAAAATGTGCTCCTCATTTATTTTAATTTTAGTTATAATTTTTTAGTTATAAGTTTTTAAAAAGAGTGTAAGAGTGTGTGCGAGAAGCTCTAAAAAATATGTATTTAATACATTAAATAAATAAAATACTGTTCATTTTTCTAAAATACTGCTTAATATTCTTCTCAGACTTAAATATACTTTATTTCTTGTAAAAAAAGTTGACAACCCTAAAAAAAGTTGACAACTTGAGCCACGCCCCTTTCTTTTGATGTGTGCTCGAAAAACCGACTACCAAGCCAAGTTTGGCAAACGTCTCTACGCACGGCCAAAACGCCCTGCACACATTGGGCCAACCTTACTTTGGGCCAACCTCGGCCAATGTGTATAGGCTCCTTTAGACCTGCTCATATACATATATGACATATATACCTACTTCTATTTTTCAATGAAAACTTATTGAAGTTCTAAATACTTTTTAACAATTCTATGTTTATATTGGATAATGTGTATTAATGTACCTACATTATGTATGTATATGTATTATACTTTTTATTTATTTAATATTACATGCAGTTTATTTTATTCTAGTCTAACAAAACAATACATAAATTCTCTCGCCGTCGTATATTTCATTAAATAGTATTTTACAAAGTTAAATGATTACTTAATGTAACGCTTTGTGAAAATAACGGAAATAAAAAATTATAACTTTAGCACAATGAGGGTGTATATTTATAAGAAAAAAATAACTTCTAAAAATACATTCGTAGATTTTCAACAAAGCGTTCTATTGATGAAGTTAAACTTTTTCATGGACTTTTACATAAAATTTCCACCAATATTAATGGACGTAGTTTAGGGTCAATTTAAAAAACCTTCTTATTTAATTATTTTTAATTTTGTAGTTTTATTCTTCACGCAGTTTTCTTCACCCGATTGTCGGCGTGCGACCAATCGCGTCACCTCACGAGGAACAAAAATATACATAATTTAGCTTTAGTATTATATTTAAAAAAATGCATTTTATAGATTTTTTCCTACAACCTTACATCGGAAATTCCTCTGCCTGCCTGTCTTCGAAAACAAATTAGAGGTTAAGCGCGAAATGAATGAAAAGGGCACTTTATTTTTACGGTCGCCGATTTTACTTCGATAGTTAGATAAGTCGCTCGGAGAGAGTCTAGTTTCCCCCGATATTTCGTCCAATAAGAATTATGAACTGGCATCCCTCGCGAGACGAGCGCCGCGGGCCGGGGTGGGGGTGAAGTGATCACGTGGTGCGGGCCCGGGTCACGTGGAGCCGCGTGCCTAATCTCCGTGGCGCTAGAACGTGACCCGACAATGGCGGGATGCCCGGCGCGCGGCCTCCGCGGACGGCGACACGTACAAACACGTCATCATTAATCCGGCGAGGAATAATGGGCGGGGGTGGAGCCGTTCTGTTCTCTCATACTTCCCCCGTTTTGTCTATTAATTAGTAAAATCACGGAAGCCCTTGTGTATACAGATCCACAAATTCATTTAGCACAAACTATCACCACATTGACATTTTCAACTCAACAATAAGAAACATAAAACAAACAATATCTACACTACCGCACCCAAACTGATTCGTACATTATATCTTCCCTTCTACTCCCGTCCCGCATTCCCCTCCACCCTATCCGCTCGCTATTAAAGTAAGTTAAAGTAAATTATTATATTCGGTGGAAAATTTGTTAATTTTCCCCAAAATAAAATAAATAAATAAATACTTACGATATCTTTTTCTCGGTCCACGGAGAGGCGGTGCTATTGCTTGACCACAATAACTTGGCGTGCGGCGACTTTGGAACTAAAACTCATTCAGTACAATTTTGTCTTTACTCGGAGGTGTGACATCTTGATTACCAATATACACTGAATTATTATGTCCAAAACATCCTAAACAGTCCGGGATAGTGCAAGAACAATTGCCAATGAAGTATTAAAGTTTTGCGAAGCTGAAAAAGCAAATAATGGACCGATATTACCGTCTGACAGTTTGACAGATAGAACGGCCGCCATTACGGCTTGGTTTATTTAGTGCTGCCCGACCAAATTTCCGTTAAAGGCTACGACACCGGTCACCGGACATTCTGTATATTATGTATTGTGTAATAAATTTTTACCCTGGCAACTTCTGTTATGCGACAGGGACGCCCTCCCTCGCATGCCAATTTATAGTGGTCGCATTCTACCTATCAGTAGCTTAATGCGCATCGCATTAAGCTACTGATACTTATTAGTGGCACGTGAGCATGCGCAGTATTGACCTTCTTAAGCCCTTGCTTATTAGTGGCATGTATGTACGCACATTGCTAGGAATGAGCATGCTCATTAGTGGCACGCTCAAAAATCAACCGCCGGTTGGTTTATGAGCGTGCTAATGTCATTCACCATAAGAAGGGGTATCTTTTGAGCAGTCTTGCTTATGAGCATGCTAATGTCATTCGCGGCTAGTATCGATTATCAATGCGATCTTTTCAGTCCGCGATAGACGAAACAAATATGGCGCGTTGGGGAGATGACAGAACATTACTTTTCGTGACTTATTATAGGAATCACGAATGTCTGTGAAATATTCGGTCACAGCTGTGTAAAAATAATATAGTAAGAAATAATGTTTATGAAACTTTATTAAATGACATGAATGATTCAAATCTTACAATAAAAATTATAAAAACTAAAATCAAAAATGTGCGGATGGAATCTCTGAAACTGTTTTGATTTATTGGTTCACTTGAATTTTCTATTTCAGTGTGCAAAAGTTTCAATTTTGAACTAATAAGCATGTATGTTTGATTGACACGTAAAACTTGAAAGATTCAGAGCTCTAGCTAGTCGGAAAGTTGGTGAAAAATCATTTTCAAGATTCCACCACAACACACAAACACCAGACAAGGAGAGTTTAATATAAAATAAAACAAAAGCATCAAAAAGTACAAAACATACCTACGTGAAGAGGAGTATCCAAGAATATAGAAATAGATCATTCAGGCGGAAAAATTGAGCTTGGACTGGACCTATATGACATTTATTTTCGATGAAACGCTGCCCCAATAAGCTAAAAAGCAGTATCTCCATTAAACAAATTACTGAGTAAATCAAGGAAATGTAAATGGAGCAATTTCTATCATTCATTTAAATATTCATTTTTTTATATTTTCGTTTAGTCCATAGATATTGAATTAATACAGATAAAAAGGTGGTTTTATTTTTATTTGAGGTATTTTTATATATAGTTTTAACCTTAAAATTGCAAATAAGCTAAATGTTGCATACCCCAGATGGATATATTACAAATTCAATATGCTTTTATTTTAATAATTTTATGGATATACGGCAAACAAGCTTATTATAAAGGTAAAATGTGAAGTCAAGTATCCAAAACCACTGAAAAAAAAACAATTTTCAAAAAGCGTGGATTTACTGCCACGAAGAATGGTCACAAGAATTTTGGTAGCACAAAAGGCGCGGCATTTCAAAGATTAATATCGCAGCTCCCTCAACAGGTGGGTCAGACTGCAGGTCACGAACTACACATGAACAAATATCCTCGATTGCCACTGTTTGCCGAGACTTAATTCCTTTCTTGAGGCGACTCTATAACTGTTTACCAATGGTTAACAGTAAAAGACCATCATACGCAGCTCTTTAAATAAATATAACGCAGGTACAATGGAATTGGCGCAGATAGGTCATTTATTTAATAACTTCTTCTTCAAATGTAGCAAATTTATTTTGTGGTAACATAATTATAATTTATATAAATTTACTTTGTTTAAACCACTTATTTATTGAAAAAAAATCAACATGTTTTGATAGAAATTTTGAAATTAGAATTAAGGAACACTTAAGGTGTTTAAATAGTAATAATTATTCTGAATTTTCTAACCATCTTTTGGCTATGGGTCATTCTTTTGATATTAATAAGGGTTTACAAATTTTACATACAAATTATACACAATCACAATTTGATAAATTAGAAATTTTGGAAATAAGAAAGAGTGTAAATAGTAAATTGAATATTATAAATAATCAGGTCCTTTTTGCAAATAGTTATCTTTTAAATTTATTTTCATGTTAATTAGGTACTTTATATTATCATTTTCCATATATAACTTTTTAATATTTTGATCTATACTTCGATTTTTAAATATTATTTTTGTTTTCCTGACGAAGAAGCCATTGGCTTCGAAACATGTTGATTTTTTTTTCAATAAATAAGTGGTTTAAACAAAGTAAATTTATATCAATCATTTATTTAATGGTTGTTATGTATCAAATGCTTCGCGAATTGAGAGTCTACTTTACCTTTTTGCCACAATTTTTGATCCCCGCATATGAAAATTATCATTAGTGCACAAACATAATTTGTCACCAAGAATATCACATTTATATCTAGTTGTAAATCTATCCTCATCCTTATATGTAATACTTGTCATTAGTGTTTGAACAGAATTTTTTCTTGGAATCGTGAAGAAATACAAAAAACCTTAATTTATTCTTAAAATTATATAGCATGTCTTTTAAATACTTTTCATATAAATACAAGTAGTTGAATGTAAAATATTTAAATTGATAATGCCCTCATAAGGCGAAACGCGTCTCAGATAATTAAAAAGGGAGAACTTAAAAAACATTTGTTTTTATTTCCATATGTATATATATATGTTTTCGGCGGATGTCCTCAGTGACGTGATGGGAAATGAAATTCAGATGTGTCCGTCTCTCGATGAATATTTTTAATATTACTGCGAAAAACGTGTAGTTATTTCAGGAATATTTAATAAACAGAGTGAGATGGGATTTTTCAATTAAAAAGTGTTATTTTCTATAATATACGAGACAAGCATTTCATTTTTCATAAGTTATTGTGGCGACTATACGTTGCCACAATAACTTATGTAACACTGATAATAACAATAACTATTTTTTTTTCTAAAAAAGACTCTGGTACCTATTGGCGTCGGTATAATAATAATAAACACATTAAACCCATAGATCTGTTGCTGTTATTCCAATGCATACATCTAATCTTAATATAACTGTAACGTCCGTAATTTCGTTCGAATTCACGACTAAAAAACGAGATTATACGGCCGGAGATAGGACTTGAATCCCGGGCCAGCAAACCCGAACCGGCCGTGAACCATAAAAAAATACCGTACATATAGGACGTAGCAAAGAAGCAAATCATTTTAACAATATGTTCCGTAATTTTTCACGGGTGTATGGCTAGTCGTCAAATATTTATCAGGCATGTTTTAATTGCGCGTAATATATATGCGTTTTTTAAGTGATATTTGACAATATGAGTTTATTTTATTATACAAACTGATAAAGACAGCGAAAATTTGTCGGAAACAAGTGAAATCGGAGCTCTATGACGAATAGAGCATAAAAAAACAAAAGTGGTTAGTAATCAAGCAGTAAGTAGTTCACGTGTTTCAGTTTCTGATGATCCGCAAGATGTTGAATGTGTGGATGTTACGAATGCAGAATATTCTGCCTTGACATCAATCAAACATAATAATTTCATCGTCTATCTGTCCGTAACTTTTTGTAACGTCCGAAATTTCGTTCGAATTCACGGCTTAAAAAACAAATTAAACGGCCCCGGGCCGGCAAACCTGGACCGGCCGCTTATCGCACGTTGCTACGGCCGCCTCTCCGTGGACCGCCAAAACGATACTATTAATATATTTTGGGGCTTGGCAAAGACGCGAACCAATGTTCCGTCATTTTTGACGGGTTACAGCTTGTTTTTTTTTTTTAATATTAATGTAACATTTTTGCTTGAATTTGCACAAAATGCTCTGAAGTTGCTGGTACGTCACACGAAAAATAGACTGAAAGGGTTAAAAGCCGTATTGAAATATGATTTTGATGTATCGCTGTAATCTCAACATTTTGAGATACACAAAATAATTAATGTAATAAAATAATGTAACGAGGCTAAAAAGAACTGCGCCCTTCTGTCACAACAACGCTATCGAAGATTCCAAGACGGCCTAGCGTAATCTACGTCTTTCGGGGAGCATCGAGAAACATCTATAAAAGCCGCGAGAAAGTTCTTCTAAACACTAGGAACGCCTAGAAGATTCGATATCAGCATTAGCCAGATATAAATGTTGATGTTGTTTTTAGCGCGTTTGACAGCGGAACAGAAGCGAAGGCAGCCGCGAGCTGCGAAGGCCAGTGTGGCCAGCCGAGCGATAATTCGACAGCGAATAATCTGAAAATTTCTTACGTGGCGAAATAAACCGGAGCGAATATGTGCGGAAATTGGATTGAATGTTCTAGTAAATAGTGAATAAAGTGTATATTTACGAGTGATAACTTTACGAAATAGTTTAATTTTAATAGTAGCGTTAAGGTAAACAGTAATCAATAAATCCGTAATTAAATTACAGCGACAGGTGACAGTAAAATAAATATTTAACACAGATTCTCGGTTTGTCTCTGATGTTGCAAATACCATTTAATCCACCCTCAAGTGCGATACAGCACAGTTCTGCCGGCAGGTAGGTTCACCCCGCAGAGTGTCTGGGAGCCCGTCTCTCAGTGTCCTCATTATCGTTCTTGTGTCGTTTAATTTAACTGTAAACTCGGGAAGTTGGTCGGGCGGGGTGTTATGAACCCGACTCCGATTCCCGATGCTCGCGCGAGACCCGCTCCTGGGGGAGGGGGAAGCTCCCTAGACCAGGCGGCTGAGACACGCCGCACGTCATATTCCAGACGACGTTACAACTCTTGTCAGAATGTCGTCACTTTGGGTGCAGCCTCATCGTTAACGTGAGCAGTCCAAACGTCGCGTGCGATGCGCCGTGCTCGGAATGCTCTAATGTTAATGGTGTAATATGCCTCGCTTTAGCGAAACCCGGATCGCAGGATTAGTAAGAGGGAAACAGATATAAACAATATTTACAAAATGCACCATTAAAAAAATCATTCATTAAAAGTACATTCATTCGAGAATAAAAAAAGATCACGCATTTTTATGGGGACAATATGATTTGATCCTCTAAAATGTGAAAATGTTCATAGGTTTTCACAGCCACTCAGAATCTTCGGGTTTGTGCTTTTTGGGGTATTATGCCGTGTTATTACGACCTCTCCGGCCGACGTTTCGGATCCCATTACAGGGTCCATCATCAGCATCAGAAAAAACACATCAGCCCTAATAATGGCCGGAAAGGTCGTAATAACACGGCATAATACCCCAGAAAACACAAACCTGAAGACTCTAAAATGTAATTTATCTATTGTAAATGATGTTTTTTCATGTTTTATCTTTCCATTAATTATTGCGTCTGTATTAGTTGATCTACGGATAAATTATTCAAGATATCTTTATTCAAAAATAATATTTGATTCTCTTTTTTAATTACTATCGTAAACCTAAGACTATTTTAAGCAATTTAAGTATACCTGATTTAAAAGTGCCGACTAAAATAGTTACAGCTAATTTTTAATTAAAAATTACGTTTCCTGAAGAGAATGTAACTTTTGAGAGCATCGAAATCAGTGTAATATCGAATTCCAATTGGAAATTTTTCAGAGATTTTATCATTTTATTTAACTTGTATTGAAATGAATGAATATTTCGTAATCGGTATAGGTCACTGTAATGATAGTCCAACGTTTTACAAAGTCAGAAACATTGAAAAAATAATGCAAAAAACTTTGTTGTCGCATATCTCCATAACTATTGATATTAGGTCATAATGACTTAAACGTTTTCGACTCACAGTCAAGACAGGAATATATTCTTGCGAGGTTATTAATGTTTTCCAAATAACCCTTTATATTATTTATATTTCTACCAAATAAATTCGAGTTATTTTTTCTATATTTGAATGTAGTCAGTTTAATACTTCACCTGTTGACAAGATCCTGATACTCTCGAAACTCGAGAAATCAAATATAAAATAATGTTTAAACTCACGTGGAGATAACAGTTTCCCTTTTTCCCAATTTAATGATCATAACCTCTATAACGTTAACGCCAGATGCATATACACAGTAATATAAACATAAAATACACTTATAATTGATATAAATTAACTTTGTTAAAACCACTTATTTATTGAAAAAAAATCAACATTTTGATCTATACTTCGATTTTTAAATATTATTTTTGTTATCCTGACGAAGAAGCCACTGGCTTCGAAACATGTTGAATTTTTTTCAATAAATAAGTGGTTTTAACAAAGTTAATTTATATCAATTATAATTATGTTACCACAAAATAAATTTGCTATATTTGAAGAAGTAAAATACACTTTTTTTGCAGTGTCATAAATGTAGTTGCAACTAATTGGATATTCAATTTATCTTCCCGTCTCTGTCTTAATCTGCGCACCCCCTCTCCCGTCACGGGGCTCAATAACACCAGAGTCAACATCCCGCCGTCCCGCCGTCCCGCCGCCCCTCGCTGATATTACACTTCACGCCATACAGGACAATCTGTCTCAATAGATGTCGCCGTGTACCTGCCAATAAATCACGCGCCAATCACGTACCGCGGTGTGGAAAACATGGCGTCCTGTGTACACAGGCGCGGGGGCAGAGACGCCAGATATTAAAGGTGACACGACGGAAAGACATTCAGATTTCAGATGGATATTCCAGAAAGGGAGACGCTCGGGGTGGCTGCGGGAAAAATCAAATTCTTCTAAACACACATTTTTTTGCAATACTTTCTTGTCCCTTTTCTAGACGCGCCGATAGAGATCTCTTTGCATGGTTACGAGTGCAAGTTCGTTTTTCAAGCTCACAATTTGAATTCGTAAAAACCTTATGTAGGTATATTAAGGATAGGAATTATAGACAGGATTAATTGACAGGATTATATCAAGATTGTAGCAAACACTTCGTAGAAGTCTTTTTAATGCAAATTTGAATCGAAAATATTCTTTGCACTTTGACATCGCGACATTAGTTTGCATTTTTTAATTTTTTTTTTCATTAAAATATAGGGACCTTCACTACAGTAACTTATATGCAATATTAAAAATATATTCGATTTGATACAAGCCAAATAAAATCAAATAAAACCTTGCAAAAATTTGGAAATATTTTTTTCAAAGATTTTTGTTATTTTATTAAGACTCGTAGTAAAGTAAATAATCTTTTGATATTCTGTATAAGTTACTGTAGTGATACTCCACCATTTTAAAAACAATATCAGAAATATTTAAAAAAAATGCTTGTTTGACTATTGACTATTGACATTTCACGATTTAAAAAAAAATAGTAAGTAAATAAGTAAGTTTCTCTCCCTAAATACAAGCCGTTTTGATGTTATGGAGAGTTAGCATGAAAAACCTTTATTATTACAAGTTATTAATATGTTAATCTAATTCAAATATCTTATGTTAAAATTGTCTATATAAATAAAATAAAAATTATAGACCATCGAAATTACCATGCTTATTCGAATTTTGTATTAGTTTTCAAAGAGGGCATTGTATGAGACAACTTGAAACCTTGTCTGTGGAAAAACGGATAAGCAGTATCTATAAAACGTATTTTTCACTTCCTTTCTTAAGTCAAAAATCGTCCTGATTACACAAACCTGTAAAAAAAATTGAATTATTTCCAATATTTTTGAGTATGTTCTATTTTTTCAAGAACAAAGTTACTGGATTTTCGTCCACAGAGGGATCGTCATTAATCAATATATATTATAAACGTCTTACAAATACGAAGCTTTTTATATAGGAAAGTATGGGAGTTTTTGGGTGTTTATAGGGCTTACGACCTATAATATGGCTGGCTTAAGTGATCACTTTATACAATATAACGTTCATCGATCCTCCCATGATTGACCACATCTATCAAATTTTTGTAGTTGTATATATCAAATATAATAATTTCGTTGTCTGCCCGTTCGTCCGTCCATCTAACCGTGCGTCCGTCCGTCTGCCAGTCCCCCGTAACTTCGTGTAACGTCTGTAATTTCGTTCTAATTCTAAAAAACCAAATTAAAGTCGTCACTCCGTTGACCGGCAAAAATAAATTATAAATATATACTAGAGCTTAGCAAAGACGCTTACCAATGTTCCGTTATTTTTGACGGGTTACAACTAGTAACATGATATTTATGTAACACGTTTCACTTTGACCTACGCTAACCTCGTATGGCTATAATTGATCACCCCCATGTGTAAAATGATCATTTAAGTCAACCATATGAAAAGTCATAAGCTCTATAAACCCAAAAACTTCCATATAAATAGCTTCGTCTTGTGAAATAATATCTTGATAAATTATTTCCAGCCAAAATAGACCCCAGTTGGTTATCGACGGTTAAATATGTTTATTCTTCCTCCTCGTCTCGTCACTCATGCAGAGAGGTGGGCTGGCATAAACGTAAATGAGCCACATTTAATGTGGCCACGAGAAATTTCGACATGAAAACAGAAGAGAAGCCCACCCCCAACTCCCTCCTCTCCCCGTATTCTGACCACGAGATACGCTGTAAACAAAGGAAAGATTTTTTTAATAATGTATGAGTGCCCTTCAAAAATGACGAGGGAGGCAATCCATCACTATCGCATCGACAGTACGTGCCATTCTTTATCTCAAAAATACACATTTCCTTACTTCTTTAACAACTTCACGAATACGTTATTAAAAATTATATAATATTTATAATACAAATAAGTATTTTATACATTATAATCATTTTTTATATTTTTTATTTAAAGACTATCGACAGGTCAGAATGACCTTAATGGATAATCATTTAGGACAAGGTACAGTTACATTTTACAGTAAAACATTAATACATTATACAATATAAGTATAGTACAATATGAACGAAGATGAACGAAGTTCACAATCTCCTCACGACATAATAGGCACGTAGGCTCCCAGGTCGACCAAGTCAAAAATGTATAGCCGCGTCTTTGTGGTAGTAAATTTTTTTGTTTAGGTTGATTTCCGATTGTCCGTCTTACACGCTCAAATTATTTTCGGTCAGGAGTGACATAATTTCTCTCTTAAACTGAAGTTGTGTCATGTGAAATATGTCGATGTTGGGTTTACATGACGTGATCTCGTTGTACTGGTTTAGCATTCTAGTTAGAGGATTTCATTCATGTTCTGTTCATCTATTGCGTTAATTTAAACCTTCCCAGCAAGAGTTTTTCATTTTTCGAGTGTTTCTAATTTTCCAACAATACAAACACGTTATTCCACTAATTGTCGCCATATTTCATGTCCATTACCGTGCCGAATTTATAATTTTGTCTTCACTCGAAAAAGTAATGTAACATGAAATATTATAAAAAAATGTGATTTGATACGGTTTAAGACTTATTACGGTAATAAATACCTTCGAAATACCAATTATTTTTAATTCGCCATTCGTTAAAAAATCATTTTTTTCGTGAAAGCTCGCTGAGCTGAACAGATGAGCCGAAAAATATCAGCTTTGTCATTTGGTGTATCCATAAATGTGTAAAATTATATTAGTTAGGAATTATTATTAAATGATGTGAAATACTTGCGTACTTTTCAAATTAATAATCAAAGTATTATTAATGTTTTTCTTCATTATATAGGTACAACTTCTTACCAAAGTTCTGTAAGTTTTTCGATGCCTCTGCGAATAAAACTATACTATCTTGACTCGAAGAATTCATCCTTCGAACAGAAGGAGGTGTCGAAAGAGCTCACTTTTTTCCACTTAGCATTCCATTTTCAAGACCTGTAATTAAATTATATATCTTGTAGAGCAGAAAACTTTCTTTCGTAAGTTTAACCTTTACCAACTTGCTTTGCTTTTGCGGACACTTATTATGTTAACACCTAACGCCTACTTCTTCGAGAAAAGTATTTCAAATAAGGTATTTTTCGAATATTGCACAATAGGAATTTTAATCATATATAACAGAGCAATTAAAAAACGAAAAATATTTACATATAATAAGCATTAATTTAGAAAACGATGGAAATTATAATGAAATATTATTTTATTTATATTTTTTTATTTCTTTAGCCGATGTGAACAGGCGACGTTTAATTTAATATGCATTTTTTAAATATTATATATAACTCTTTTTCGGAGGTTGTGAAATTTGGTTGAAAAAGAAATCACATTAAACATTCGTATGTAAATATAAATGTTTAATATATTACGATAGACTTAAGGCATTACATATTACATTACAATCTAGAAAATTTTAAAATAATCTGGAAATCAACAGAACATACTAAAATATACGAGAATATTCGAGAAAGAACTTTCTATAACAGTTTAACAGCTTAGCAACTGCGTTTAACCACAGTAGGCAAAGTCATAGAAACCGGGATCTGTGAATCTGTGCGACAGAAATGACGTTAATAAACCGTATTTACCTGCGTGTGGAATATTCTAGTGGCGAAATAGTGCGAATAACAGAATAGTGTTCCAGTTAAATTTGGGCCCAGTAACTTTGTTTATAAATAATTGACTTATTTGTACAATATTATGAGGATGTTACCACTACACGACAGTTGTCTGTATTCACATGCTTTTTATATAATTGCAATTTTAAGTAATACATTTTTAACACAATTTTGTTTTTATATAAATGCAATTTTAAGTAATACGTTTTTAACACAATTTAGCTCTCAGTAACGAAGAAGGAATTAAATAAATTTACAAACAGTTCCATTTGCCAGAGCAGGTTCGAGCCACAGTGTGTTTGTAAGTTAGAACATGTATTTCAGACACTTTTTACACGAAGTACAGGGAGAGCAAGAGTTGGGTAATTTAGGGTTGTCTGTGAGACTGTTTTTATTAGCTCGGGGTGACAACAACTCGTGTGGGGGAAGCTAAAAGTACTCTCTCATTTATAATGTAATATTTTTAATTAAAATGATTAAGACCTACGGATGGATAAGGCAAAATAAAACTGACGTTTTCCAGTCAATCGTCAAGTGCTATTAAGCTTAATTCAAGCCATGTATTCACTAGGGGACTAATTATCTCTCAACATCACGCGCGGCATAGAGTCTACGTGACGTTGCAACGTCGCGCACTGTTCCGCGACGTCGCGCACAACTTAGCGGGGCATTTCTACGTGCCGCGGAAACGTTGCCGTGCACACGGTACTCGAGCGAGCTCACGGGGACGTCGGGCTGCGCGTCAGTATCAGGTGGTATGTTTACAAGTGAATGCGCATGCGTTGTATCTGTCAACTGACGTTAACGAGGGGAAACAAAAATTCATTTTTGATGCAAATCTGCACCGTTTGACCGATTGGACTTAAAATTTGGAAACTTATTCTTTATGACTCGGCGGGTGATATAGGCTACATTTTTTCCCTGTTCTTTTACTCCTTCCCCTCCCCCTCACCTATTTTCGATGCGAATCTGAACCGTTTGACCGATCGGACTCAAAATTTGCATATTTATGCTTTGGGACCCGGCGGGTAATATATGGAACCTTTCCCCCTATTATTTTAAGCCTTCCCCTCCCCCGATATATTTTCGATGTAAATCTGTACCTTTCGACCGATCGGACTCAAAATTTGGAAACTTATTTATATGGACCCGGCGGGTAACATATTTCACATTTCCCCCTATTCTTTCAACCCTTCCCCTCCGCTGCTATATTTTCGATGCAAATCTGTACCGTTTAATCTGACCGATCGGACTCAAAATTTGTAAACTTATTTTCAAGGTCTCGGAGGGTATTATGTGCGACATTTCCCCATATTCTTTCAACCCTTCCCCTCCGCTGATATATTTTCGATGCAAATCTGTATCGTTTAACCTGACCGATCGGACTCAAAATTTGTAAACTTATTTTTAAGGTCTCGGAGGGTATTATGTGCGACATTTCCCCCTACTCTTTTAGCCCTTCTCCTACCCTGATATATTTTTGATGCAGATCTGTACCGTTTGACCGATCGGACACAAAATTTGGAAACTTATTCGTTAGGACCCGGCGGATAACAAAAGTGACATTTCTTCCCTCCCCTTTTTTCTTTTACCCGCCCTCTGATATATTTTAGATGCAAATCTCTACCGTTCGACCAATCGTACTCAAAATTTGCAAAATTATTCTTTAGGACTCAGCGTTTAACATTGTTGACATATCCCCCCTATTCTTTTACCCTTTCCCTTCCCCCATATATAATTTCTATGCAAATCTATACCGTTCGAATCGAACCTTCGTTTACCCCCATAAATTTATTTTAAACTTAATCCTTAACCCTTTAAACTTTTTAAACTTAACCCATGCAACGCCGGGTATAAACAGCTAGTGAAATCATAAAACATATTTTGAATTGAAACATAATGTAAACCTTGAATTAAGAACGCAAATAGTCAGATGCTACGTATTCTCAAAATAATTTTACAGAATGAAAGCATTGACGCCTACCAAAGAATTGACAAGGCGATGTGGATCTAAATAAAGAAATAGTATAAATAAAGTAATCGAAGTTATTAAAACAATAAAAATCCAAAAACGTCAATATTTCGGACATATGATGAGACCTTCAGATAAGGTTATTATTAAAGTTATTTTCATTATTTTAGGAAACTCAGCAGTACAATTTATTATAACTACACAATGTATTGAATAGTTAGTAGACCAACTATAGAGATCTGCGGCATAATATAAGATATGAAAGTCTTTCACCTCAAAATGCAGGGAAAGATTGATGAATTTAGAAGAAGGACAAAATCATGGCTGAAAAACCCGACACAGCGGCTTGGGCAGACTACTGTAGGGCTACCTACGCAATAAATAAAGGGATGATAGCCAATGTTCGTTGATCGGCGTAGGGCACAAGGAGAAGAAAAAGTTATCCTTGAACAATTTGATTCGTTATTGAAGAGTTAAGGTTATTTTTACATTAGTTAGATATATTTATGTGTTAAATAAAACGAATATTTTATTCGAATCGTATATTTCACTGAGAAGCAAACCTCGACGTTTCCCTGAAGTCTTATCCAACATCATCAGGAGAGCGTCCTATGACGGCGGAGGTTAGGTTAGGTCAAGAAACGTCGAGATTTTCTTCTCAGTAAAATACACGGTTCACATAAAATATCCGTTTTACTTAACGCACAAATTTAAACCGTTCAATCACGAAATTTTTTTCGATCAAAAATTAAAATGCAGCCTTAAATGTGTTAATTAAGAGGCGGACTTTTGGAGCCCCCCTCGGGTCGTGTACCAACGGAACGGTCGGTACTCCCATCTCCGCGGGAGGGTCACTCAATGTGTTTGCACGCCGGCGTCAAGTCTCCCGCCTGACGCGTCCCCTAATGAAAGGCCGCGCTTACGTCCCTAGGATGTTCAACCCTCGGCGCGCGGGGTTGGAAAAATGGCTGAAAAGCATATAATATCATTAATTAATTTAAATCATAGATGTCGTCTCATGGAGATGAAGCTGTATATATGGAAAAGTATTTAAAGACTGACGATCTGTATTTGAGGCTGACTTTACACAATGGGTCGAATCGGTAAACGTTACATCGCGTAAAATGACCTTTTGTTAACAAGTCAATGGTAGATACTCAAAAAGGGTAAAAGTAGGAAAATGTGCGAAATATTAGTAGGTGATGAATATTTGAAACAAGTAGAAGAGTTTTTACTCCCTTTATATTAACTCGTGGCGTCTGCTTGTCTTCTTGTCTTCTTGTCTGACGAAAAAACTTTGGACCCATTTTAAACCCCTTTTCCGTGATCCAATCGAGCTGAAACTTTGCAAGCAGACTCGTGGCGAGGATCGAGAAGATCTATCAAATTTTCGTTTAAAAAAATTAATTAATTCTTGGATTTTTCAAATTTTGAATGGTTTTTTCATACAACTTATTAAGTTGTATGAAAATATTACAACGCGTCTAGTAGACGCGAAACCTGATTATAGTATTATTTTGGATTTTTGGAAATTTTTTATTACTCCCTTTCGTAGCGTCGCCCGACCAAAGCCCAACGCGTAGGTTAAGCAAAAAAAAAAGTTTCAACTAGTAAATGAGAAAGGGTAGACTTGGTTTTTATGGGTTACTTTTTTTGTACTTTAAATAATATTTAAATATTTTATGTTGGATAGGAAAATCTTCCCTGCAGTCAAAGTAATATCTATTTAAGATTTTAACTGCAGGGAAGATTCTTCACACTTGTCATATAGTCCTGCATTACACCTTTGTCTTCAGACATCATTGTCAATATATTATCATTTTCATTATTTTACAAACAAGTAAACACATAAGGCGGTCCTCGTAACGCAGTGGGTATGAATCTGGCTTTTCACACCGAGGATTCCGGGTTAGATTCCCGGTGAGATCATAATTTCATATGTGTGATTTACTCAAATCTGGGTGTTTTGTGATGTATTTCGCTTCTGTAATTAGGCCTCTTGGCCTATTGAAACGTAAAAGTAAATTATAAGACAAGTAAATAATATGCCATCTTATTTTTTATTTATTATTTATTAGATTTATTAGATATAAGCTGATGACAGTCTAATATTTAAAATAGGTGAAACATATTATAGTTATAAGAATAGATCCTGCTACCTTTCTAAGAAACATAAAGAAAAAAAACAAAAGCTAAAAACCTTTTTTTTTGTTAGTTATTATTGACTTAATGTATTAATTAAAAAATTTTGTTTTCTATTAATTGCATGATTAGTTTTGTAGTTATCTTTCTTGTATTCATACAGTTAATTTTCATTTATTTTTCAAAAGTAGTGATGGAAGATTACTAGTATCGCAGATTCTAAGAAATGGAATTGAATTTTTTTATTAAAATATTTGTGTGCTTTAGATCTTCTTTGTATGTAATGAATTTCAGATTTGAAAAGAGAATAGGCAGATATAGATTTTGATAAAATATGGACTTCTGAATAAAACTAAAAGAGGTAGGTATGTGATGGTGGTTTAAAATTTCATTGATTAAAATTTAATGAATCATGAAATTTTACAAAATATCATGATTCATGAAAATGAGAAAATCCGCCTTAGTCAGCCGAGGGCTGCAGGTTAAGGGTCGCTGGTCGACAGTGATGTCACCCCCGTTCTCAATTTATATATTTACCCCATAAAAGTTGTTTGAAAAACCCCAAATGGGTTAATCAAGTTTGAATGGCGATTTGGTTTACTTATTAAGCTTAATTAGTTTATTCGATGCAAATAAAACATCCAATTTCATTTCCCCTCACTGAGAAAAAAAAAATCTCTTTTTGGAATGACTGTTTTTCGGTGACTGATAATACTTTTTAGAAATGAAGAATTTCTAAAAATATTCGGTCAAAGTGAGTACATACGTATTTTTATTTTGACTGTAAATCAGATTAATTTTTTAATGAACTTAAAAATTGTAAACCGTGTTTTATTTACGTAAAGAATATTCTATAAAAATCTTTAACATGCTTTAACAACACGCCAAAAGAAGATAGCTTCAAAAATTAAAACAAAATTTTCAATGCTTAGATCTTCATTATATTATATATAGGTATAGTCTAATATTATATTATACAACTTCTAGCCAAAGTTCTACAAGTTCTTAGATACTTCTACCATAAAAACCATATCCGATAGGGATAGAATGTTCTCACTTTTGTTCAATTGACATTCCATTTTGAAGGCCTGTAATAAAATAAAATACTAAATGCAACGCAAGCACTTAGTATTTTAAGTTATTTCAAGTTTCAGTATTTCAGAACTTCATGGAACTGTGTGTCAGTATATCAGAAGTAAAGAATACTATAGAACTGTGTTAATATTTCAGAACGTTCTAGAATATTGTGGAATTATAAATAAATAAATACTTTACACCCGAGATTTGAATTATTGTATTAATTTCATATTTCAGTGTAAAAATCTGGAAAAAATTTGATTGCAAGAATGAAAATAGCACTAGTTAGTAAAAATCTTTTTTTCTGTTCAAAAATAGAGAAATGTGGCGCAAACACGTAAATATCATGACGCCAGAACGCATGGTTTGCACAAATAAACTTTCCGCTTTGTAATTAAGGTCATCTTGATACGGCGAGGATAGACACCGATAACATATTCACTACGTACGTATAACAATTTCACTACTTTCAGTAGCATATAAGTAGTAATTATAACAACTACAGCAATCCCATTAGTATGCTGAAACACAAAATTATTAACTTAGAACTTATTAAAAATTATTAAATTATAACTATTCTGAATTTTATAATCATCTTTTGGAAACAAACCAGCTAAAATTTCTAAACCTCAAACTTAGAAATGTTACGTGCAAATAACACAGATTACAATTATTAGTTTGTTAAGTGTTTTAATAGCAAATTAAATATTATAAATAACCAAATCTCTTTTACAAATACCTAGTTACCTATTGAAATTATTTTTAGTTCCAAGTAAGTTAGTCCCTAGTAATTTTGTTCATAAGTTCCTAATAATTTATTCGACTCTCATATATTTTTTTTGTCTACACTTACAAAAAATCATTTTGTATCCAAATGAAGCGACTATTGGCCTCGAAATATATTGATTATTTCATTCAATAATTGTTTTAATATACAGTGTTTCCTTTTCATTAAAACAAATAATGTTTGAGATGTATTTACAATAATAATTATGCAGAATTTTCTAACCATCTAATAGAAACTAATCACTCATTCGATTTAAATACCGGTTTAAAATTTTACACACCAATACTAGGAGTTTTCACTTAGATAACCTAGAAATGTTAGAAATTAGGAAAAGTCTTCTTAAAAACTCAAATATTATAAAGAATCAAATAAACCTTGTATATATCCCTGTTTAAAACCTTTTTACATTATAATTACTGTGTAACTAGTAAATTTTGTAACCACGCTCCATCTAACCTCCTCCTACCATAACTAATCTGTCTGCAATTGAACATTATTTTTAGTGCATTCATTATCCTAAAAAAGGGTGCATCGCTACAGAAACACGTTGAATTTTCACAAACAAAATTTAAATATGTTGAAAACAAAATTTTTATTATTATATTTATAAAATGGTGCCACAAAGATAATTTGAAAAATTTGAAAATAATATAATGATTCAGACATAATAAATAATCAATAAAATAACTTTTAGAATATTTTTTTAAGAAACATAGTAAATGAGTAATTTGTAAGTACCATATTTAACTGTAACTGGTTGCGGATATCTTATACGAACCGAGAAACGATTCTCGACGTTTCGTTGAATTCTTATTCACCGTCATCAGGAGGACGACCTTTACCCGCGGAGGCAGAGGGCGGACTGATTAATGCTTCCGATGGCGTAAATTATACGCACTTTGTTGTGGATTGTTCACTTCTTCTACGATAGAGGTCGCCAGTGTGCTATATGTACTGGTTACGTCGGCGGACTTTACTGCGTCGTCTCTCAAAGGTTGAATCAATGTCGTAAGAACAGGGCGCCAAATACTTCCGCCGGAAAAGGTAATAACAACCTTAACTTGTAAGTACCATATTACAGATACCAATAACCGGGTGCGTCCGGCACCTTTACGAAGTGCTGAGCATCAGCTAGTCCATTCCCCACGTTTTCCCGCACAAAGCAGGTCTCTCGTGTTCTGGACAAATCCTCCAATCATCAGGTTCGACGCAATAATGATTGGTCGCTGAACTAATTGGATTAGCCGTTCAGGTGAGACTTAATCCTATCAAAAGCTGTTGTTTCTGCGCTCATTTCGAGTGGTGACGTCAGCTGGCGAAACATAATGAGCACCCCTGCAGCAGGGACGACAACTTTACGTTCCGAAAAACAAATATTTTTTCAGTAAACTTTGCAGTCACGTTTCTTGTTTTTCATTTGCTTGAAGTGTTGTTTAATAGAATGACTTTTGAGTGATATGTAATGGCTTTTTGTCATGGCTATGGATGTTTTGATACAAATACGTCAAACAACCAATTTTCCCATCTAAAATAACGTAAAAATCATGAGCGGCTTATTTCGACATTAATCATAAATTTTGAATTACGTTATTTTTTAATTATCGATAATTTTATTCAAAATATCGTTAGACATAATTATCGGACTAGTTGAGTGGCAAAGTTTAAAATTAATGAAAAAAACAGGGATATACAAATATATATCCTTGTTTTTTTATATATCACTTCCGGAGTTTTTTAGTCTACCGGTTTCGAGAAGTACGAAGAGACGAGTACGTCTTGAAACTGGTAGACTAAAAATCTCACTAAGTGGTTATACTAAAATTTTATTATATTAGTAGATTAAGAAATATTCCTGGTAATAATGTCGATTACAACCGCGAATCAAAATTTATAATAATTACGCAATGACAGCGTGTTTGTCGATAACTTATTAAATAAAAAATCCAATATAAATTAGGTGATCGCTTTTTAAATTTCGCACTTAATATTAGTAATAACATTGATTAAATTTTATGGAGAGAAATACATTATATGTGAGGTATAAAAGCAAAGGCAGCAATATCCAAATAATTAAAAAAATTATTTGAATGCAGTCATTGAAGATAACATATTTAAAATGGGCTGAATTCTAGATTTTAGGTATCTAAGTATCTAACCCTTTCAAAATCATGTTTCTTATAAATTTATTGGTCATGTTTTCTATAAAACCTTCAATTCAGTTCATTATAAATTAGCAATTCTCGATGACTGCATTAAATTTTTTTTGGATATTGCTTCCTTTGCTTTTATACCACACATATCTACTAAAATGACCATTTTTTTACGCCCAATATTAGACCTACATATTATACTAATAATAAGTTAGACGCAATACTCCTCAATTGAAAATCAAAAATAGATATTTTAGAAAAAACTGTTTCATAAATTTCATGTAGAGATCGTAATAGGCAATTCATAATAGGTCAAACTTTTATATAACTCAACGTTCAAGACAACAATTTCGTATACCCATAAAAGATTTCAAACTTCCGAGACACGCAAAAAATTTGCCTCGTGATAAAATACAGAAATTTATTTATTTCAATATACGGCACAAAAAAAGTATATTTTAAATAATAATTTAAACCAGAAAACAAATTAGTAGTATTGTATAACTTAAAATTATAGTAGAAATTGACAGTATAAAAAGTTGTTAGAAGGTTTGAAGAGTGATATAAATTAGAAAAAAAGGTGTGAAATACATATTGCGATGTTATCAGGGCTTACCCACGAGATTTTAAACATTTTATGTTTAGCACGGTTGGTTGCGCATTTTAAGATTTGTGCTCTACCGATTCAGGTAAGCTGGTGATTCTCGTGACCCTGTCATGCAGAGGCGGTCTATCCGCGGGCCACGTAACAATACATAAAATTATACAAAAAGGTATAATAATTAATTTTGTGAATACATTAAGGATAAACGACGGAAGGGTGTAGAGCTTTTATGAACGCATCTTTATAATGTGTTAAACTAGAGTTCAAAATATCCGAAATATGTGCATAAGTGTTACCTAGCCTACGCAGTCTAGGTACAAGAGAGTTTAAGTACGAGTTAGTTCTAGTGTTGTCACAACAAAATAACGTAGGTTCCCGAGTAGCTCTAACAGGCGCATGAAACATAAACAAACACAGAATATCAGAGGTGTCAAAATGTGAGTTAATAATTTTGATAAGTAAAATCAAATCAGATTCTCCTGCTACAAAATGGCGATAAAAAAATTCTCTTATTTTATAATTTTGAAGTTAAATTTTTATCGCTAACTTATTAATGATTGGCTGTGCGTTGATCATATATAAGGACGCTCATCAAATTCTTCGAATGTTTTAGTTAACATATCAAATACTTCATGAATTTTCCGTCAATATATCCATACCAAATTGGAAGCAAAAGATCTTGGTGTAACTCTTGATTGCAAACTTTTACTAGACAAGCATATTGATATTATGGTCGCGCATGTAAACAGTTCCAAGGAATAAATACTATGAAGATCCTTTACTTTTCCTTTGTTAGGAGTATCCTAGAGTACGCCTCTCAGGTCTGCAACCCCACATATCAAGTTCATATAAACAGAATCGAAAGTGATCAGAACAGATTCATAAAATATCTCGACTTTCGTTCCCATCGTACCCACATTAGTAAGGTAGATTCCATGACCTTTTTTAACCTTACACCCCTGGTCAATCGCAGAAATACTGCGGATGTTATACTTCTTCATAAACTAGCTACCTCTAAGATTGACTGCCCAGCATTGTTGCAGCGCATCTCCTTGAGAGTAGCCAGAAAATCCACTAGATCGGTCGAGACCTTGAGCCTTTCACACTGTAATACCAACTCCCGACAAAACTCTTTTATATAACACTCTAATTTGTTCAACACTGTATTCAGCGACTTGGATCTCTTCAATTCATAAATCTATGAATTTAAAACTCTTGGATATTCACCTCAGTCATAAAACTTCCATCTTACATCA
This sequence comes from Agrypnia vestita, assembly GCA_016648135.1. NCBI lineage: Eukaryota > Metazoa > Arthropoda > Insecta > Trichoptera > Phryganeidae > Agrypnia > Agrypnia vestita. Next base: position 23,298 of record JADDOH010024838.1, read on the forward strand.
TCCATCTTCTTTCTTTTGTCCAGACTTCATATACGTAACTTTTATCTTCTATCTTTCTTTAATTCATCTTTTTTCTTTTGTCTAGACCTCATACATGTATATTCAGATGTTTTATCAGATATCTTTATGCTTTATATCTTTTGCACTTCTTATCTCTTCCCCTTTTTACTAAGTAGATCTGTCTTTTCCTATCCATTTCTGATATTCCTTTTACCTATAATTCTTTGACTTTCATAGTTTGTTCGTAACTTAAAAATTTCACTTTTTTTTATAACTTAAGTTATTGTTGCTATATATTAATATATAACGTGTTAACTCTGTGGAAACTTGTAAGATGGTCTCTATACTATGTAATAATCATGTGTAATCTGATTTCATGTATACTGTTAGTTTCCCATGAATAAACAAAAAAAAAAAAAAAAATACCCCGATAAATACACAATATATATACAATTATTAATATATACAATTATTCTGTATATCACTATATTTTCGGTATCATTGTAATTTGACGTAGAAATTAACGTTTCTTTCATACAATGATCCGGTTTCCCTTTCAGTAAAAATATATTGATATTTGGAAGCGCAGTAGTATGTAGCGGCATTTTCCTCGCTGGTCGCTTATATCGAATAAAATAAAACTTGTGCAGTCCTTTGACTGCTGCCTCACAAAGAGTGGGGAACGGGACAAATCGTGAGTAGCTTGTGAGCTGTATTCGATTTGTCTCGTATTTTTATCCAATGTTTCAGGAGCTGAGCAAATATGTAATACGACGGAAGAATTTTATTGAGTCTAGAAACAGTACAATTTATTTCACAGTCCAACTCTCCAGGGGTAATATTATATATGTTAGAGGGGAGCACGTTTACGTAGTGTGAAACGCCTTTTAAAATTCTAACCCCTTGACTTGTTTTTATTGAATTTAGGTGATAAACGGTGTCTCAGATATAATAGTGTTTCTGAAATTTCTAACCATCTTTAAGGGAAAAGCTACACTTTTATAAAAATATCAATTTAATATTTTAAAATATCTTTATACTAAATATGATATTATTTATAAAATAACCATTGAAATTCAACGACTAACTCGTTCCTTTAATATGCTTGAACCTACGTTTCTAATCATTCATTTTAAAATTCTGTATCGGTTGATCAACGTGATATATACGATTAAAATTTGATCTTTTTCTTCTTCAGCCTCCATCTCCACTGCTGGATACAAGCCTCTTCCATAGCCATTTCTTCCTTACAAGTTTGATAATCTTTTTAAAATTAATACAATAGGATTGAGTAGGTAGAAAAATTTCTTGTGTAAGATTATGCTTACAAAAAATTATTAATCACTTAAAATAAGAATACCAAAAAAAATTACGTAATATAAAAAATGAATGAAATACGTAGAAAAATCGAAAAAATATGCAGTAATCATAAGCAGGTGACATTTTTTTGCCAGAGGACGTGTCACTGATTACGTCACTGTAATTTCAAATTTGAAAAAATAAAAGCCTTTTTTTTAGTGAGACATCCAATTTTTATTTTATTATATTATCAACTAACTTTTTTCGCAACCTGAAACCTCACAATTAAATGTGATTTTATTTACATAAATATAATACACTTATATTTTTTAAACTGTTATTCTGATACGATTTTTCTTGCGTTAGTAGAATATTTTCCATTTTCAATTTTTCCCGGGGAATATTAACATTAGGGGTTCCCAAAAGATCTGTCGTTTTTTTTTCATAGTGTAATTTGGTAGTCAATTGCGACGAAATATTTACCTGAAAACGAAATCTGTGTTTTTAATAATTTACTGTCTTTACTCAATCATCACGCAGTGGACATAACATGTTTTTATAACTTAAAATCATGTTTTTATAGTAATGCTTTTTCAGTGGATATCGGTTAACAACACATCTGGCAAAAAATGAAACTGCTAAACTGAATAAAAATTAACCTGGTCCAAACCAGACAATTTTTAAAAAACGGGGAAAATCTAAAAAAAACATTGGCAAGAAGTCATTAATAATGATGCAGAGTACAATAACTATTCAAGGTATTCACGAGGTGGTAAATGCGGAATAAATACCACATATTCAAGAATTTTTCAATACTCTACACTATTTACAGCGAATCGGAAATTGCTTGAAGGGTCTAGGATAGTTCACTGGATTCCTGAAGCATCGCGAACAACATCGACTATAAAAGGAGATTGACCGTGCTTTTTCGCACTTATGCGTTGTTGTTGACAGACGATGTTTCGGCCAATACAATGATTCAGTGTGACCAAGCGACAATTAATTTAACGGCGATTTCAGTGTGGATTCTAACGACCGACGTGTGAAGTATTCCGTCGTAATCAGAGCGATACTAACCCTGAATAGAATCAACAGATTTCCAAATACCTGTGTGGAGTATTCTAGTGGAAATTTAGTGTGAATTAAAGAACGCTGCTCTGATTGAATTTTGCTCTGAAAGATTTTATTATTGAAATTAATTTAAATAATAAAATCTTAATTATTTTCCAGTGTTTCATCTGCCTCTGGGCTGCTTTTGGCAAACTCAAACATATTTTCGGGAACAAAGAGATCCCAATTAGCCTAAAAAGAAAAACCTTTGAATCGTGCATACTGCCAGTGATGACGTATGGATTGGAGACTATGGCCTTTACAAAGAAAAGTGTAGAAAAGCTCAAATGCACGCAACGATCCATGGAGAGATCCATGCTTGGAGTAAGCCTTGGAGTAAGTAAGAGATAGAATTAGAAACGACGAAATTAGGCGAAGAACTAGAGTAGTGGATATCATGGATCGTGTAGCGAAGCTAAAATGACAATGGGCAGGACACGTTGCAAGACAGGATACTACAAGATGGCCTCCCAGAGTTCTGAAATGGAGACCTTGGGAAAATAAAAGAGGCATCGGAAGACCTCAAAAGAGATGGGCCGATGATATTGTCACTGTGGGGGGAAAGAAATGGCTACAATTAGCCAACAACAGGGAAGAATGGAAAAATAAGGAAGAGGCCTGTATCCAGCAGTGGAAAGACGAAGGCTGATGAAGAAGAGGAAGAAGATCTGGCTCCCACAGCCACAATTCCATGATATTACACTTAAATAATATGTATATAATATTTTTTTCTTTTTCATTTAATAAAAGTCAAAACTTTTGGGAATCCCTGACACGAAGAAAAACGTTTCCAGGCGTGTCGCACCAGTATCCAATCTGAAATGTATTCACCCGTAAGTGGTTACGTAATCAATTTTCATACATCTCCCATTGCAGCATCTTATTTTATTTAGGAGACAGAAAGAGTGAGATTCGTCTCTCCCTCCCTCCACCACCCCTGACGTCGTTTTAAGAAGGAAACCATCTCCGCGTGGTTCCTGAAATTCGCAATTTGCGTTGTATTGATTTTGTTAATTCTCGAAAATGTGTTTTCTAGTTTATTTTTGAACACTTTAGGAATACGGACAAATTGGACGTAGTTATACAGAAAGCATCCAACCCAAAAAACATGGAACTGAAAAAATGGGTTCAAAAATTTGAACCTACGAAAACGTAATACTTCGACATTTAATTAATTATTGCATATTTTTTGCATAAGGCTCTTTGTAGAGATGTTTTAAATGTAATTATAAGAAAAAAAAATTTCCGATGAAATGGCGTATTTTACAGGTTGGAGTCTTTCTACAAAATGTCTAAATTTACGGAAAAATGTAGGTTCTATGTTTTATGAATTTGATAAACCATGAAGTAAAAATCTTTTTCTGAGGCGTGAAAAACGTTCAACTTTGTTGGATGTTTTCTACAAAATTATTAACCTGTAGTAACAGTAGAATTTAAAAGTTGCGTAATGCGTAAACTGACTATTCGCTTAAACCTAAAATTAAATATTGTAACGAGATACTAAAAAGAATTAACGCACTCTCCGAACCCCTGGTAATGTCACTTTGAACAACACTATCGAAGGATCGAGAACGGCCTATAAAAATCTAGGACGATTTACAACCTTCGGGAAACTTCTAGAAACGCCTGGCACAACCGAGAAGCAACGAGAATCTTCTGCTAAACACCGGAATAATCTTGAAAGTATGAAAATACCAGCAATGGCAGGTATAAATGACGCGGATCTAGGCCGTCGCGCAGTTGTCGTTCTTGACAGTTCGATTCAGTGCGAAGTACGCGCGAGCCGCGAAACGACGCCCAGGGTGGCCGGTCGTGAATTGCGAACTGACAGATATCGATCGAAATAATCGAGAGAAGTACCTAAGTAGAAGTAGAAGAAGTAAATATAAGATAAATTACACATTTTTTTGTTGTTAAATTTGTGGATTATTAATTTCCAGTATTTTCATTAATTTTTCCCGCAACCACGACACGGGACAACATAATAAAATAATTATATAAAAATGTCAAGACCATGTAATATCGATCTTTTTGTGTTGCTTGCGCGCATGGGTGTCACGCTGTAATTATCTAAAATTTTAATTCCATCAAGTTACAAATTTATGGGCAGACGGACAGACGAACAGACATACAGACAACGAAATTATTATATTTAGATTAGATAAAGGATCGCTGAAATGTTTGATCATGTGAAATATATGAACAAGAAGAGCATATTAAATTAAAAAAATTAAAAATTAAAAAAAAATAATTTTAGTTAAGAATTTCATATCCGTTAATCGTTTTACTACGTACCAAAAGATAACCCGATGTGATTGATTTGTGATATGAAATACGAATAAAATTGTAATCTTTTGTCATGTTGTTACGCCAAAGTATCATTTGTAATGCCAACAGTACAATTCAAATTATGAGAACTAATATCGATATCTCAGAATGTTTCTTTTAGAAAGGTGTGTTAGTCTTGCATATATGAGGCGAGTGTTGAAGGCATCAGGATTAGATAAACCTAATATTTGACAATGGCCCTGTTTAAACGTCTACCGAAGAGCGTACACGAAAAGATGTTCAAAAGTATACGAGGCAAAATTATTCCAAGACAGCAAGGTATGAAGTTCTATCCTCTCTACCTAGGCCTGCGAGGAAACAACATGATTTTATTATAATTTTTTAATTATCAACAAGAAATCATCCAGAAACCATAACATGAATATATTCATAACAAATTCAAAATTTTAAAAATACTATTACCTAAGTAGGTACTGGATTTTGTCCCAGAGTGATAGGTGTATCGAAGATATGAAGCTATTAATATGAAAAAGTATGTATGGTAGTCTTTTTTGGGTGTGTACAGGCCGTTCATGGGCGGAATCTGTGAACGCCACCTTGTTTAGTGATCACTTAAGCCAGCCTATGGCAGGTCTTTCTTCTATACATACTTTCTGATATAAATATCTTCGTTTCTGTGAGACATCTATAATTTATCTAAATTAATGGATTTATTCTTCATGAATCATGACATGGTTTAAGAGCGAAATTGTAATAAATCTATTTAACCACGACCTATTCAAAAAAACTCGCATTGTTTCAATTTAGTCAAATTCTCAGGAAATACGTAACACGATAATTATTTTCTGAACCTTATCTGACCGAAATTCGTCGGCACCCAATAAAATGACTATTCCCGCATTAATTGACGGATGATGTTCGAGCCCCGGTGACGAGCATCAGACGTCACGCACGTCGCCAGATAATTCCCATCAGGAGCCTGTCTCCCACGGAACTTTGACTACCCCCTAAATCAAAGAGCCGCACTCCCGGCCCCGGGAGAGCCCCCCCAGCCCCCCCAGCCGCCCGGGAAAGGGGGCCCACTTAGGCACGAAGCGTCTTGTACAACAAATTGACCCGATGAGACGGTCTATTGAGTTAGTGCTCCGCCCCGCGCAAATTGAAGGCTCTCTCGCCATTACGGCGCAGGCTGAGAGGCGGCCTGGCAGCCTTAGAGTACGTAGGACCGTTAAAAATCACAATGTTTTTGCGGAAGAGGTACTCCGGAAGAAGAGCCGTGGCGCCTTTGGTTAACGTCGTATTAAAAGCGGCTCAGAACCTTAGCTTTATCCGTTCCACAAAAAAACGTGAAGCTACTACTTGACACAATATAACATCGTCACGGGATTTTACAGTAAATTAGAAATCACTGTAAATATTTAAAAATCAGTTGATCATTCTCGAAACTTCGCGAAATGACGTTCTCCATACAAGAGATGACCGCTGCGCAGATCAGTTGTTTTTGACAGCAAAAAAACAATAGAAAGAGCGACAGAGGAAAGCGACGGGCATATATCGACCGGTAATAAAGTACCTACCGACGTGTGAAAAGTATTCGATAGTTATCAGAGCGATACCAACGACGTGAATCAGAATTTATAGATACAAGTGGAAGATTATCGAGTGGCTAATAATTAATTGCGAATTACAGAATAAATCTCCAAAAGTCGTGTCCGGTGTTTTTGGGTAATCAATAAAAAAATAAAATTTAACCAATCATTTAACTCCAACCACCATTGTTTCGTGACAATTTTATCTTAAAAACAAGTCAAGTTGTCTCCGACGTCAATCATTATAATACATTTCGCTACTATATCCAAACCATCTTTAAACAGAAAAGCGACCTCTGCCATACTAATGAAGTGAATGATACTTCTGCTGCCAAAACCAGTCAAATAAAAAATATACAAAAAGTGCATCTCCTTTAGCACAGACTCCGGTCTAGTTTAGTCTAGTCTAGTAGAAATAATTTTCCTAATTAAATTAAACACACAAATGATGTTTCATACCGAAAACATTTGAAAATTTAAAGTATACAAATTTAGTATATTTTTTTGTACTCACACTATAAGTCCTCAAATTCCAATTTGCATACTTCTTATGGGCAAGGATCTTTCGGATATCTGCTTTGATCCTAAAAACAAAATTTCGGCCAACATAACCAAAATTAAGTTTCCTGAAAATATAAAATGTGTTCTTCAATAACAGCAAATTAGCTTTTGGGTAACATTATTTAGGTATATTAATAAAAAGAAATCACTTTATAAAACGTCTATTTATTGAATAATAAACATGTTTGGGAGGCAATGGCCCCTTCATGAGGATACAACGTGTACATTAATAAAGATAAACATAAAAACTACGTGAAATCAAATTTAAAAAGTAAATATTTGCATAAAGGATTAGATCAATTATAATAATTAATTTTCTTTTAACGCGTGTGTATAATTTCTAAAATTTCTTATTTATCTAACTGTAATCCTATTTTATTGGTTTGTAAAATTTATATACCTTTGTTAATATCAAAATAATGTTTTGTATCCAAAAAAAAGATTATAAAATTCAAAAAATTTAGTGCTATTTAAACATCTTAAGTGCTTTTTAATTCTAAATTGTCTAATTTAGAAGCTGGGTCTAAAAAATGTAATTGAAGGTTTTAGCCAGTTGGCTGATAATATTTCTCCTTTCTTGTATTTTTCTTTTCAAAATAATAATGATAATACTTGTTTGTAACATGTAAAATGTGTCTGTCCAAAAATTCGACATTAATCGTGCAAGTAATTGCCGCATTTCCTTGCCTTGAATTTATTCAGACTGTCGCTAGTTTCTTAGTTTAACGAATAAGTGTTTTATTTTTTTATATGAATTTCCACATTGACATGAAATGCTCTCATCGGACCTCAGACAAAACGGCACAAAACCATGTATTTTAAATGGCGTATTTATCTCGAAGAGGTCCATTTCAGACATATATCTTTTGTGTTGAACAAAGGTCACATCTGTTTAACTCCAAGTGATGAATTATTCTGTTTAAATGGAATATATTGATATATAGACCTAAAAATAAACGAAATACACCCAAGTCTTTTTTTACACGATTTTGAAATAACACGATCCCCAAAAAAGTACGATGCACGCTTCCCAAAACTAATTTATAACAAAAAAAAAACACAGAAGCGGGTAATTGGTTTAATAATAAAAAAAAACTAACCCATAAAAACCAACTTTTTATTATACTCCATTTCTCATTTACTAGTAGAAACAGGTTTGGTGCTTAACCTACGCGTTGGGCTCGAGTCGGGCGACGCTACGAAAGCGAGTAATAAAAAAATTCGAAAAATCAGAAATTATTATATTAATTTTGGTTTATTTATGTGTGCTTATTATTTTTCTTTATTGCTTATTGCTTATTATTTCTGTCGCACTGTTGGTTAGCTTAGCGTTTAAAATTTGAAATTTTCGTTCGTTTGTAATTTAGTTTCAGTTATCGTTAACTTGTGCAAACTCTATATTAATAAATAAAATAAATAAATGTGGGATCGATTTTTGGCTCCTCCAAAGTCTGTTATATGTTACCTATATGTTATATATTTTAACCTGCTATTTCTAGCGTAGTTTTCGGGACAAATTTTACTGGGAGACGTACTGCATAAAATTATCCACTATATTATTGATAGGTTTGGCGTTCAAAACGAATTGATGGATTCGAAATTAACTTCAACGTTAATTTAATTTAGTTTATGTTTTTGTCCAAATTAATGATCAAAATTATTCAACGTTGAAAATGTAACTTTTGGTTTAAAAATGTTTCTATCAATCGTAAATGTCTGAAAAACCAGACGCTTTTAGCTTGGTTAATCGTGTTATCAGTATTACATTGATACATTGATACATTGATACATTGATTTTAGCTTAAATATAAAGCTTGCCGTAAAAGGGCAAACCTGATACGTGTACTTCGATAACGTTGTGTTTTTAGTTTTATCGAAACGGTCATTTAAGGGTAACAAAGCGAACAGACTGTTTGGAGAATATCATAAAATACGTAGAATAAAAACAATAAAATCGATTTTAAAGATAACTTATGCAAACATTTGTTTATCAATATATTAATTACGCCAGCCAATGTCGTATGTTTCTGTATCCGTACGATGATTTCTATTTGTATACAATAATTTTGCCACGTTGCGCATTGGGTCGTGTGGCGTAGCGGGTAACGCATCTGACTATGGATCAGAAGATTCCAGGTTCGAATCCTAGCAGAATCAAATTTCTTTTTACGGTCGAGAATATTTTGTTTGTTGAAATTTTAATTACATTTTTGTTTTTGAACATTCATGTTTTATATTTTTATTTTTTTATTATGTAACAAAACAAATTAAACAAAGATTAATTTTTTATAATGTTGTATAAAAGTAATCAACACTGCGAGAAGAGAAGAGAGTAGGAACCGCGAGGCGGCCACAATAGCAAAAATGGAAATTTGCCAGATACAATTGGCCGAGAAGCAGCTGACATAGGCATAGGTAAACAATTGTGTTTGCTGCACAGCAAACACAATAGGCCGCTACGCGGCCATCATTGGCCGCAAAGCGGCGACAATAGCCGCCCGCAGGGCCTAGTAATAAGCAATAATTATACTAAGCGAAGCCGATTGCTTTCCTGCTAGTATAATTATTTTCCTTCTAAAAATAAGTATATTGATTTTGTCATGGATTCGAGGTGGCGGGAGACGAAATGAATAACTTACATTAATAAGCTTTTAGTTCCTACACAAAGTTACTAAATACAAACATTGTAATTCGTAATAATCGTCACTCGAGAATCTTCGACAAGTCTATGAAACACTTTATTACGTCGTTTCTATTGCCCTAATTTGCTGTTAAACACAATTCGCACGCAGTTAGGTGCTCTGGTACTCAAATCGCTGGTCATAAATATTCGCATCAAATCGCTTTCTTTGGTTTCGCTTATGTGGTCAAACGTCAAAATAAGATTATTTCGAGAATTTTCTAGTATATTATTATGTATTCCAGATCTTTCAATTGATTTTAAAACAATTGAAAACATCCAGACTGTTTCAGAAATCTTAGATTATATACAATTCTTATCGTTTTAAAATCTTAACATTATTTATTTATAGAATTATAAGCTGTAAGAAAAATAAATAAAACAAACCATTTTTTGTAAATGTAAAGGTGGTGTGCCCCTTAATACGAGTATACTTAGGTATATGCTCTGAATGCAATTATGGCCAATAAGAACCTGTCAAAAGAAGCAAGACTAGCTGCAAAATGGCGTTCTAGTGCCAATTCCGATGTATGGAAGTGAAGTCTGGAATTAGCAAAAAAGGAATGAAAGTAGACTGAATGCGGTGGAAATGCGGTCACTAAGGGGCTTGTGTGGAAAATTTTTGGTCGATAGAGTAAGGAATATTTATTTATTTATTTATTTATTTGTTTACGCCCATTAGGCTTTTACATAAAGAGTATAAAATAAATTTCAAAAAGCACATACATTAAAAGTTTCAGGAATAGCACCAAATCATGAGTATAAAATTTGAAAAATTGAAAATTGAAAAAAAATGAACGAATTAAAGTGAACGTAATGCTGGTAGACAGAATAAAAAAAGATGCTGAGATGGTTTGGTCATGTAGAACGTATGAGCGAGGAAAGGAGCTTAAGAAAACATATGGGACGAGTGTTGAAGGCAACAGGAATAGAGGGCGTCCGCGAAAGATCTGGCATGATCAGATACTACAAGTATTGGAGGATGACCCTCTTAAAAGCCGCACCAACCGTAGAGTTTCCTGTGAAGTTGTACGAATGTAGCCGAAGCAAAATTGGTGTGCCAAGATAGAAAAATATGGCATTCTACTCTCTCTGCCTACCTTGGTCAGTTAGTGTGAAAATTCTTTTGTATATATTTTTTGCTCGATTATTTGTATGAATTTAATTTTCTAATAGATTTTGCCGATACGGTTCCAGCGAGGATTTTATTTAGTTATTTCAATATACGTCACAGAAGTACTTTTTACATAATAATAGATATATACAAGAAATCCAAAGAGAAAAACAGCAAAAAATTACAGAATTGACATTGTATATAGATAGTTGTTTAAAGTTATAACAGTAATTTAGAAAAAGGAGGTGTGAAGTATGTACAAGGTTATGATGTGAAGTAAATAGGTATGATAATTTGTTTGTGATTGCATTATGAATTCAGGACGGCAGGGTGTAGAGCTTTTAGTAGCGAATCTTTATATTGTGCTAAACCGGAATTAAAAATTTCAGAGATCTGCGCATAGGTGTTACCAAGCCTATGCACTCCTGGTACTAAAGAGTAATTATACTGTAAAATACCCTGTAAAATAATAAATAAGACATTTTATTTATTATTTTACAGTGTTATTTATATACATATGTTATCAATTTGCATTATTTTATGATAAATAAATATATAAATAAAACTTTTTTAATATTCACGACAGATGTTATGCGGTGTATTTTCTGAGATAATTTAACGTTTAAATATTGTGATTGCGTAATCATTTACGAGTCCTTTAGATAACCGAGTCGGATGAATTCAAAGGCACAAATCTAGAATGTCTCATTTGCTTTTAATGAAATACGTGAACTAGTTTGCAGAGCGTTTATCAAGTTTCAGGCGGGCTTCAGGCAAATTTAGCGTGGCGTACATTTGTAAAGCGTTGCTATTAAAAAACACGCGTACGTAAATAAGTAGACTTTAAATTCTCGCATTTACCACGACTCGTGAGAGCACAATATCACCATCACGGAGCCCAACCAATCAAACAAATTACCGCAGGACTCATTACCGGCATTTCAAAGTTTGCGCATATCTCTTCACAAAACCTTCACTGATTTAAATGTCCAGAGAGAATTGAATATAAGTCGTGCCTCACATTATTCAAGGCTATTCACAACATGGCCCCTCAATACATTACCGACTTTTGCTTTCTGTTTTCCGCAAATAACCTCAGCATCTATATCTAATATAAAGAGGTTAGTTGAAGTAAATCGCGTCCACAAAACTTATTTTGGTGACCGTGCTTTCGCGGTGGCTGGACCAAAGTTATGGAATAAACTACCTAATAAACTGAGACAGACACCTTACCACAGTTTAAAAAACAACTGAAGACGCACTTATTTAGACAATCGTATAAAAACCTAAAGAATCAGACCGTTACAACACCATCTTATTTTTCCACTTCTAGTATGTATTCTGGTCACAATATTAATCTATGCGATTTATTCAAGCCTGGGTGTTATTTGATGTGTTTCGTTTATGTAATTGGGCCTCTTGGTCTGTGTAAGCGTAAATAAATAAAAAATTGGGTAGGGATAAGGACGGTGGAAGAGCTGTTTCGAGCTGCTAGAGATAGGGAGATCTACTCTCGACACGGAACTAGGAAAAGAAGATATATTTTGAAAAAATATATAAATAAAACATATATTACATTATATAATCTATACCGGCAATGATCTGAACCAAATTTCGCATACACATTCTTTAGGACCCGGCGGGTATATAGGTGAAATTTTCCCCTCCCCTTTCCCCCCCTCTTCTTCCTTTCCCACTCCCTGATATATTTTCTATACAAATCTATACCGTTGGACCGATCTGACCCAAATTTTGCATACGTTCTTGTTCTTTAAGACCCCGCGGTTAACAAAACCATGTCTCTCCTGGAGTTTAAAAAATAATGGAACCCTTGTGTCCAAAAATATAATTTTTAACCAAAAACTTATTTTTAACTAAATTCTTAACCTGGGCATATTTCATATTTTAATATATCATGAAATTCTGTCAGATAAATATTTAATTTATATATTTTTTGATGCGATAATATTCTTATATACTTCACTCGCCTGCTTTTTCTATAGCTCTGTGTTTGTTTACAGTTTTTACTTGTTATCAAGAGATATAAAATGTTTTTTTTTAATTTTGGAAAGCCATTGTATTGAATATTGATTGAAATAAAGTACATTATGAGAAAAGAATTTATATCGAAGATACTATTTCAAAAATTTACCTCCCAATTATTACTTCAATTTTCTTTTTATCATTTTTCTAAATGGGATATTAAGGATACTTACCGTGACGTTTTACGGTAGTTAAGGATCCCTCCTTTCTTTTGCTTCGGCAAAAGACTATTATTTTTATAATTTAAATTATTACAGAACTTTATCTAAGTAATCTATTTTTCTACAGTCGTTATGGGAATATGCAAGACAACAGTTTCCATGGATCGTTGTTTTCTTGTAATAATTTAATCTTTAGTAAATAGAACAAAAATATATTCTAAATAAAAAATCTTTAGGCACAATTATACTAGAATTATACAGAAAGACACAGTTATAATGCAGCTAAAGTATTTATTCTTGAATAATTTTTTCTCCTTGATTTTTTTATAAAAGACGTTGTTTTTATTAATTATTATAATTTCATATTTAACTGAGTTTTTTCAAGTTATAACGTCATTTTATAACAAACTTGCTTACTTAGAAATTATATTTTTAAGAGTAGATATTTATATTGACCTTTCCATAATTGTTTCAAAATTTACGAGTTAACAAGTCAAACGGATGGAACCAAAAATGCAACCAAAACGCGTACAAGGAAATATCCATTAGTTTACGTCTGTATTTATATTTTGGTGTTCTGTTGATTTAGGTCATTTTTATTGATGATTTTGGTTTTTTTATAAACAGCTTTTCTCGATTAAATATCTAATATCATTGATTTATTTGGCACTTACTTCGTGGTACAACATTTTAATTATTTTTTTTAATAGAAATGCGAACACGGAATACGTGTCACAACAATATTCTTACTATTTTCAAACTAAGCCAAACGCTTGGGCTATGAAAATAGGACTAACTTGCTGATCTAGAGTGAGGTTTGAACCCGCGACTTTAGGTAACCACAGGACCAACAAGCTACTCGAAATACAATACACTACGAAATACAACTTTAAAATATGTTTTATTTTAACACAATATAATTATTAAATACTACATCATCAGGTATATAGATAAATACAAAAATAATCAATCTATTTGGGCAGATAGCTCCTTTTTTGGAAATTAAATTAAATATCTAATATTTTCAAATTTATTTAAAATGTAGAAACCGATTTCTATTTAATTACACGTAACACTTCCACTGCCAATGAAAAAGCTATGGGAAAAAGCAATACGACAAATTAAATTAAGTACAAATGGTACAAATTGCTAAGCAGAGTTCACAGTGTCTCATTAAGTTTGTGTTGCGGTATTTACCTTCCGCCTGGCAACATCTAAGAGGTGTACTGCCAGAAGTTGAATTATATTCAACCGATTATTTCGGGAATTACTGCGGCTGATCAATTTTGAATACATTAAACAAAGATCCGTACTTGTTTGTACAAGCAAGGCACGCTTTATGTATTCCAAAATTTAATTAAATACTTGATCGAAAACTAATTATTTTCTTTAACAAGATTATTTTGACGTTATAAAGGGAAATTTTAAAAAATAAACACATTTTTTGAAGAGTGCGCTCTCTTTTTAATTAATTTTTTGTCTAAGATTACTGTAGAAAGCTTTAAGCTACTAGAAAGCATTCGATTCGCGTCGATTGCTGTTACTAGGCCTTGCGGATAGTAACCGTTCAAGACTAAATACAACACTTTTGTAGTCAACATACGATACAACACTGTTGATCGTGTGTTGACTTGAAAAGAATACGACACAGCAGGAACTTTGAAATCCCAATTATAATAATTTCGTTGGCTATCCTTGCGTCCGTCCATCCGTCGTAACTTTGTTTAACGTTCGTAACTTCTTTATAGTAATTTATACCTTTTTTTTCTTTGTAGTATAAATTTACTTTATAGTTTTATTTTCTTTATAATAGTATTTTCATTTTCATTTTTCCTTTTAATTTTTTACATTTTATTAATATTTCCTTTTTTTATTTTATTTTTATAAATAAATAAATACTTATTCTTTAGAAACCGACATGTAAAAGAATCTACCGTCACTTTTGACGGGTTACAACTAGTAAAATAATAAAGATTTTTATGTACGTTTTCTCCTGTAACACGAAAATTATCTTTATTTATTTTTTTGCTCAGTCGATTTAGTTGCAGTCCTCAGAGAGTTATCAATTTTTTTTTTCATTTTGTAATATCTAATCCCACAAAATGTCTAAAAAGACGTTTGTCTGTAGGTTCATTTTTACGATTGAATGTTAAACTATTTCTAAATATCATTCACTTCATAAACAGAAGAGATAAAAAACGAAAACAATTAAGTACAAAAAAAAAATTCAGTTCTTAGTTAAAAGTTTTAAGCAAATTAAGAAAAGAGAAGGAAAAAAATTATAAATTATGTTATTTTGGATTTTGAAACTACCTGGTATTTTCTAGCTTTTTAACACATTTTAAAATATAAATGCACAAATAATTTTGTGCCGCCTTGAAACTGATAAATTCCGAGAACCATGAATACTTTAGGATGGTCTGAATTTTAGCGGCCCTGTAAGAATAGACCCCGGCACAGTGTGCGGTCTAAACACGATTAATCTTAAGTGACATCCTCCCCCTTCACTCCACTTCACCCCACACTCTGCGCGCTCATAGAGACGTGGCGAGGCACCGTGCAATGCGTCCTCAGACTCTATCTGCCGCGCAAACTTAATGATTTACAAAAATTACGCGAAACGTAATGTAAGTTTTTAATCGAATATTGTCGCGTTTTTTTTTAGGAATTTAAATGCGAGTGATGGAATTTTGTTGAATTTTACTTGAAAAGGCTCATCAGAGTAAAGGAGGTTAAAAAAATTAACCCATAAAAACCAAGTTTTTATTATACTCCCTTTCTTTTTTAAAAACAACAACAATTAAAGACGAATTAAAACATATAACGTAACACTAAACTTACAGTAATTTAATATATTTCTAAAATGTCAGATGTTTTGAGCTTTGATAAGACACTTCATGCTTTGAAGGTTAAATTCTGAAAACATTTGTCAGTCAATTTAGATTTTCGATATTCGTAGTAAAGTACCTTTTATGAATATCGGGCCGTTATGCTAGTAATCAAACTTTTCTAATGATTCCAATTTGAAAAAACCAATAAAATTTCTAAAAATCCGAAATTATACTATAATTATTAATTTTTTAAACTAAAATTTGATAGATCTTTTTGATCGTCGCCACGAGTCTACTTGCCAAGTTTCAACTCGATTGGATCACGGGAAAAGTGTTAAAAATTGATCCAAAGTTTTTTCACCCGGCAAGCCGGCAAGCAAGTAGACGCCACGAGTTAAAAAAAGGAAGTAATAACACACTATAGCTAGACCGCATTCAAAGAATGTGCGCAAAAAAGATGTGTGTTGTTACGATGCAAAAAAAAGAACACAAAATAAGTTTTTCTAGTAAGTAAGTAACCTTTTTTAAACAAAAAAATATATATTTACTTGGAATATCATATTGAGGCTTGTAATACGGGCTTGCCAGGCAACTTTTCTCCGCTTTCTTCTTACCGGACAAAGCTAGGGAATAGTCTTTTGATTGTGGTCGACCTATAATTGTGTATTTCAAACATATTAATTATGTATTTCGGACGCAAGTTGGGCTGCGAGAATAGTGCTATCTAGCGTTTTGATAGCGTGAGTGATGGACATTGTTGCAAAGCGAATTATGCATTTTTTCTTTTTATACCTCATTATTATTTATATTTTTTCACTTATTATTTGCACCATCTGGTGATGTTTGATGGAATTTAGATATGAATGATGAAATTTTGTTGAGGTTGTGTGAAGTCGAGAGCGAAGTCGTGAAGTGAAGAGAAGAAGAAGAAGAAAAAAAAGAAGTGTGTGTGAGGTCATGTGAAGGGGCTCATCAGAGTAAAGGGTCGCTGTATAAGGAGGTTAAAAGTAACATACTTTTATTGTGTATTTCGGCCGCGAGTCAGGCAGTGTGAACAGTGCTATCTAGCGTTTTGATAGCGTTAATGACGAACATTGTTACATAGCGAATTATGTATTTTTTTGTTTTCTATACCTCATAATTATTTACGCCATCTGGTAGCGTTAGTGACGGACATTATAACAGAAAAATATGTGTTCGGATCCTTGCCGTAGTTTGGACAGCGCGGATCAGTACGCTACTGACTTGTGAGATGGGCGCACGCTTACTTGTTGAGCTGTAGTGCAATGTTATAAAACGCGTTCTCTATTCGCTACGTATACTGCTAAACAAGCTATTAAAAACTAATCCATAAAAATCAAGTTTTTATTATACTCCCTTTCTCATTTCTAGTTGAAACAGGTTTCGCGCCTTCTCCACTTTCACTCCTTTCTCATTTGTATGGTTTCCAATTTGAAAAAAACGTTAAAATTTCGAAGAATCCAAAATTGTACTATAATTAAATTTTTTAAACGAAAATTTCTTAGATCATTTTTATCGTCGCCACGAGTTTGCTTGCAATGTTTCAGCTCGATTGGATCACGGGAAAAGGGTTAAATATCGACTCAAAGTTTTTTTGGCAGACAAGCAGACGCTACGAGTTAAAAGAAAGGGAGTAAAAAGGGATCCGCCTTAAACACCTGGGCTCCCTGTGCATGTCCAGTCGCTGTGTAGGTATCGTGAGTTGTTATGTTAGTATTGCACGTTAAAGTAGCTCTCCCATCATGATTGTCGATGACTGTGTCGATAAATTTATTCCACTCCTGAGACATCGTGTTGCATCGTAGTGTGGTTTTCGTGCTCTATCCGTTCAACGGATAGGGCACGCTATCATGTTGGCTATGAAAACTTTTTTTACTGCGGCCCGGAACATCTCTACAGTAGACTAGCCAAGACACTATGTAAGGTTAGGTTGATAATAAAGTTAGGTTAGGTCAGGTTGATAGATTAGGTTAGGTTAGGTTAGCTTAGCTTAGGTTAGGTTAGCTTTGGTTAGGTCAGGTTGATAGGTTAGGTTAGGACGATGACCGTATCGATAAATTTATTCCACTCCTGAGACATCGTGTTGCATGTTGGTGTGGTGTGGTTTTCGTGTTATCATGTTGGCTATGAGAACTTTGTTTACTGCGGCCCGGAACAGCTCTACAGTAGACTGGCCAAACCACCGTCTCAAGTTTTTCAGCCACGAAGTCCTCCTTCTTCCAGGTGCCCAACTTCCGGCAATCCTTCCCCGCATTGTGAGATGCAAGATCTCGTACTTCTCTGGATGCCTAATCACATGTCCGAGATTTATTGTTTTATTAACTTATTTTTCTTTATTCATCCGAACCATAATATCTTCATTCGTTACTCTGTCATCCAGCTCATTTTGAGTATTATTTCTTTTTATTTCGATAACAGCTGACCGGAAGATTCTTAGCACCCCTGAGGCCACATTTAAGGGCGGCCGTACTAGGGGCTGTTGTATTTATCGTTCTTGCCATTGCCATTCTTCTTCTTCAGTGGCTGTACAGCTCATCGTAGCCTTGGTCTGCCGACTCTTCTTCTTCCACCAGGATGTCCCTCGAGGATCTCCCTGGGTATCCGCGACGACGGCATTCTCTGCATCTCATCTTACTCGGTCGAGTGCGTACAGAGAGCTTGGTAGCCTTGAAAATATTATAAAACTCGTTGTATCTTATCCATCGTTGTATTACCACGCGTTAACCGGTCGGGTGCCGGAGCGCAGATCTGCGCGAAAACTTTTGTACCCTCTATGTGCCGGAGCGCAGATCTACGCTCCCCAGACACGTAAGCGAATTCGGCCTATTTAACCTGCGTTTATGGGTTTTTAAAGCCTATCATATATCAAGTTTTTGAATGAATGAACGGGTTCTATTTCTCAAGTAACCTCATTTTCCGCGCAAACCGGACAAAACATCATTTCAAATGTCGTCTTCGAACCGCGCATTAATTGTGTTATTTATCTGTTAAAAAAAGTGTTAAAATTAAGTATTTTTATATTCTTTGATACAATATCTTTAGTGTTATTGCTTCCATGGTTTTATTCGATAAACATGTGCGTACATTTCTGAGAGTAAATTTCGTTACTAATTAATTAATAAGTAATTATTGTACGAGTAATTATTGAAGTCTCTACATTGAAAAACTAGAAACTGCAACTTCTTAGCGATTATTGTTGATTTTTACATGAATATAACCATCACAAAAAGGTGTCTAAAAAACAGTAATCGTCCGCGAAATTGCGCGGCAGACAGGGTACATTCCGAGTTACGTACGGCCGGCATCCGACCGGTTAAACCTTAAAGCGTGGTTTAAACGCACTTCATAGAATGTACGTTATAAAGACATAGGTAGTTAGGTACTTAATATATTTTACACGAATTTGATAAACTTGAAGCGTATTTGAACACAGATCTGATGTTGTTTGTCTAATAGAGGAATCTACCTGAATTACTTTAGATTAAATTCTCATTCGTATTTTCCTCACCCTATATCAAAGTAAAAGCTATTTGCACATCTTATGAGGAAGTATTCTCGTACACATACATGTATATTTTGATGAAATGATTTGTATAAGTTAAATACATGAGACGTAACTATAAAATAATAAATGAATGAAAAATAATATTTTTATTTTATTTATTTATTTTATATGTATAGCAGATACGTACAATGATTTTTATAAAGTAAATTGTATATGGCTATCGTCCGGCATAGTGAGCAAATTTCACAATATTTTCTCATATCTTCTTTTGCGTTTTGTATCAGTTTGGAATGATATTATTTTAAAATGTAATCTTAAGGTCCCATATACTTTAAATTAATAAATTACCAATCCTAGATGTTTTAAAAATGAAGAAAATTGCTCCACTTTGTGGTCCTTTTATGACTTAATGGCCTCGTGAGATCGTCTTTTTTTTCAATAATATTACTGAGTAAGCAATTATCCTAAACTTATTAAAATTATGGCAAAATCTGTCAGTTTATTTACTTACAATTTACGTTTTTTTTATATATTTTATTTTTTGTGTTTTGACAATATATTGTACCATTTAACTGTCATTCAACTCCCGTATGTATAGTGATGTTGTTCCATAGTGGTTCTTAAAGAAGGTATTTTTATTTGTCCCTTTGTTCTATATCTGTTACTTATACAGTCTAAGATCTAAGGGGTAGATTTATTTATAAAATAATAGTCTTATATAATTTTGTAAGAGTTTGTATTTTAAAATATTGAAATATATCTGCAGTAGGAAAATCATAAGGTTGTTTTAGAATAATTTTCATGATTATTTTTTGTATTATGATTAATGGCTTTAGGGTGGACTAATAAGCCCCTTCCCTCTTATTTTAAAACAAAATCTTGTTCAATAAATTACGTAAGTAATAAAAAACATATTTTTTTATAAGAGCGTTAGAAATTACCGTTAACAATGCAATATATTATTCATAAATCCAGCAATACTCGTGCTATTTCGTCCATTGTCTTAAAGGTCGCCCCACGAATATTAATAATTGGAGCCTGACATTTAGATAGAAATTGGTTGATTTTTTACAAAGAGGTGATTATTATATTTTTATGTCATGAAGGCACAAGTCAAACAATTATTTTATTTTTGAAAATTTTGAAAAAAAATGCTAGCCTCGTGTCCTTTCGGGTGGAGCTCTTCTTCTTAAATAAAATATTAATTTGATATACAGCTTAACAAGTGTTAATAAAAAAATCACACTAATTCTACCTAAATTTCAGTCTTCCAGGGTAATAGATATAATCTCTTAATTATATCGGATATATACAGGGTTATTTGGAAAACATTAATAACCTCACAGGACTATATTCCTGCCTTGATTATGAGTCGAAAATGTCCAAGCAGCCATGACCTAATATCAATAGTTATGGAGTTACGCCATACCAAAATTTGCATTTTTTATAGATATTTCCGACATATTTTATACAAAACTTTGAACCATCATTAGTGTAACTTATATCGATTACGAAAAATTCATTCGTTTCAATACAAGTTAAATAAAATGATAAAAAAACTGCAGAAATTCCAATTGGAATGTTTTTCATTTGTAATTCGAAGATTTAAATTTTTTTATTTGAATTGTATGAAGGGGAATGAATTTTTCATATTTAATATAAATTACTGTAATGATAGTCCGTTTTACAAAATATAAGTCAGAAATATTGAAAAAAAATGCAATCTTAGATGTCGCATATCGATTGATATTAAAGGTCATGGTTGTTTGAACATTTTCGACTCATAATTTAAAGCAGGAATATAGTCCTGCGAGGTTATTTATGTTTTCCAAATAACCCTGTTTAATATATAATAACATATAATCGGCTGAATAGGCATGATGACAATATTAAAGAATTAGAATAAGGGATTTTAGAGAAGAAAATATTTTGAAATGATTCTAAAAAAAGATTCAGTTTTAATATACACATTGAGATTAATAAGATTTTCAATAAAATAAAATTATAAAATTGTGCAACCCGCCATTTTAACTGAAACACCGGTCAGAACGAATGTCTTTGAACCGTTACCATAGACACAATGCAATATTTACTGAGGTTTGACGTAACGTAGACGAAATGACAGCTGCGCAAATTTAAAAATATGTAGATGAAAATGCAATTATTTGCGTAAAAACTTAGTTTATTACTGAAATAATGTTATTTTCGGTAATAGTAGACGTGTACCTACAATATAGAATGTTATTTCAAAATCTGTCATCATGCCTATTATAATGTAAGCCGTGCTAAAAACTTTGAGTTTATAAAATATGTAGGATTTACACTATTCCAATATATATTTAAATTGTCCATACGAAATAGTGTGGTTTTGAAAAGAAACTTCTTTGACGATATTCACATGAAATTCTCCACGGTTTGAGTTTTGAAAGCCAAAACTTTATCCGATTCCTGGTTCTCTTCGCACTCTTAGACATTTTCCCGGGCGCTAGTGACAGGAGCTCGTGTCGGCTTTTTTTCCTTATTCTTATTTATAGACATATAAATGTTACAAAGTGTAAGTTTTGATAATGTATACATTGATCAGAAAAGGGTATACATTAACATTCCATAATGTATACATTAACTCATAGTCAGTGCATACATACCCTAGTTACTGCTTACATTACCGAAATTGAAACACTTTGTACATACACTCCACGGAACTATTTTGATCGATTTTTTTACATTTATAAATTGTTTCAATGAAGATATGTCTTGAGAAAATTCATGCATTACATGATTTTGCACAGCTGGTAATGGTTTAAAGAAATAACAATTATTATTTTTCTTTCTTTGTTTTCTCTTTGAATTCCCCAAAATCTCTTAGTTAAAAAGTAATTGAGTTTTCAAAATTTTATAAATTCTATTCAAACTAGTGATGATATAATCTGTTATTTTAACCTCGATTGTGACTGTGGTTATAATATTTGTGTTTGATATTAACGATTATTCATAACTGATTATTCGTGATTCAGCGAGAAATCACATATCAAAAACGGTTTATCTCATCACTTATTTCAACTAATATTTATTTATTTTTTGTTCACGCCTATTATAGACTTTTTCATGTAAAATTCTTGAAATATATAATTTTTAAATAAAAGCAAAATCAAGTATAAGCAGTACCTACATACAAGATATTAAAATATAATGTCATACCACGTATTATATAAAAAAGTAAAAAAATATTACACAACATTAAAGAATTATATGGAACAATATCAGGTATGAACAGTAAAATATAAAATATAAAAATATTAAGTACATGTATAAGTAGGAAAAGGAATAAGCAGTAAAATATGAGTATAAAGTATAAAGCAGTAATGTGTATATAAAAAAAAATACATATCTTAACATGTGTATAGTAATAGTGGAAGTTAGTATTGAAATAATGTCGTCTCTTTAAGCGTAAACTTTATTTATTTTCACCAGATTGTAAGAATTTTAATTTTTTATTTTAATTTTCAATACCAAATATAATAATTTTCGTTGTCTGTACGTCCGTCGTAACTTCGTGTAACGTCCGTAACTTCTTTATAGTATAATTTTATTTTCTAAATAAATACTTTTTCTTTTGGAACCGACATGTAAAATTATCGTCATTTTTGACGAATTACAGCCTGTTAGTGTAATATTTTATTAACATTCTTGTAAAATAAATTGTTTTAATATGTATTCTGACTCCACTACAGTTTGCTATTATGGCCAGGTTTTAGGTTTCTCGTTCATTAAAAATTTTAATCAGAATAAAACTAAGAACACTGCAAAAGATCAATCCGTTTTATTTTCACCCATCTTAGTGAAGATGTGAGGGCAAAATACAGGGTGTAACAGAGTTGATCCACAATACTTTACAGATATATGTGTTGAAAATGTTTTAAAATCAATATCTTAATATGAATAGTTATGGAGATATGTGATATTAAACTACGTATTTTTTATTTAGTTGAAACAAACAGACGAAGAAAATAAATTTGGGTTTAATTTGGACAGCATATTTCGATACAATTTTGAATATGAAAAAAATAAATTTTCGTTTCACTATCATAAACTATCCTATTAACACACCAAACGCGATGTGCATTACCACTACTATGCGTCAACTGATATTAAGTGCGTTGTTGCATTACTATCTAGCATGAAGCGGTCATATAACTTTGTTTCTTTCTCGCATAGATAGCGGTAACGCCTACATTGACGGGTATCGGTATACAATAGTGTTATGGGTAAAACACTGGAATTTAATTAGCGATTATGATTAATTATTAAATGGCAAAGTCACTTAACATTAATTAAATTAGTACACTTTTCTTGAAACCACACAATTTTATTGTGGGTCACAATCCTAAGATTGGTCTGCAACAAGCACTCACTTTCTCCACTCCTCTCCGTCACCCGCCAGCCTCTTCATTTCTTGGTAGGTGCTACAGCGCACATCTCCGATAATCTGGTCTACGTAGCTTAATCTCGAGCAACCTCTATGACTGTTGCCTTCAACATTTCCCTCGACGATGGTAAAAAGCAGGCTTGGATGCCTTATATTATGGCCAATCCAAATTGCTCGTTGTTGGCCGATTCTGCTCAGGAGCCGCCTCTTTACGACCACCCTGCTCAATACCTCGTCGTTTCGGATATGTTCTGACCAATGAATTCTCGACATGCGCCTGTAGCACCACATCTCAAAGCCGTCGTCGCGCAACTTACTTCGCACTGATAAAAATGCCAAAATAAAACCCACTGCGCAGCGCCATGCTGCTTTATATACGTGATACGCTGGTATTTCGAACTCTCGAGAAGATTCATTTCCGTTCCCGTCGCTTTTAGGCTGTTCCAGGCGTCTCCCGAATGTTACAGATAATCCTAGAGTAATGTTGGTTGCTCCAAAGCATACATAGTATTACCATCATGACGTTTCCCCATGAGTGTAGGCAGCGAGGATAGAGCGCCATACTCTTCTGTCCTGACATACAACTTTTGCTTCATCAACATTCATACATCTTCGCATGCAAGCTCGACGGTTGTTGAGGCTTCTAACAGGACCATCTTCCAGTATCTGGTTAATCTGGTCATGCCACGTCTTCGTGGTCGCCCTCTCTTTCTGGCGCCGTCAACACTTGCATTATATATCGTTCTTACCATTCATTCGCTCAACATGCCCATCTCATCTCCACTGCATTCAATCTACTTTCGTTCCTCTTCTGCCAGCTTCAGGCTTCACTTCCGTACATTAGTGTCGGTACCAGAACTCCATTATGTACCGCTAGTTTTGCCGTTCACCCTATTCCCGGCAGCCACTCTCCTCTCTATATCTTTCTCAACATTCCCTCTTCTATCGAACACACTTCCCAAGTACACAAAATCATCTACTTGTTCCGAATATTCGTTGCCCACTAGTATTTAACATGTTGTCATATTTAATTGTAATTTCGGATATTTTATACTCACCGTATGTATTACCGAGAAGCGAATCTCGACGTTTCGTTGGATACTTATCCAACGTCAGGAGGACGACCTTTACCCGCGAAGGTGGAGGTCAGACTGATTAGGTGCTGCTTTCTAGGGCGTAAATTGTATGCACTTTGTTGTGGAGTTTTCTCTTCTTCTACAATAGAGGTCGCCAGTGTGCAATATGTACTAGTTACGTCGGCGGATTTTACTGCGACTTCTCTCAAGGGTTGAATCAGTGTCGTTAGTCATATTGTCATATTGTTCAAATGTGACATTACAAGGGATTCGTTGCATTCTTGAAGTGCCATGACTGAAAATCGACCTGCGAGGTAAGGTGACCGTCTAATTTATGACGGCTTTATAAATTTGACCCGGCTGGCAGGTCGAGCCCTTCCGCTGCACTCTTCCGCTTCCTCCCGCCGCCGGGAGGCTGAGAGCAATTAAGGAGCGGCCCTGCACTGTTCCCGGGATGTACGCCGTTAATGGCCGCCCCGGGATTGATTAAATCTGCCCGGGAAAGTTCGGGGGTGGGGCAGCCGGGCGGAAGAATGCGGCTTATGTGGCTTTGGATACTTTATTTCGATATTTTTGCGGCGCACCCGCGTCGGGAAGGTCCGGGATTGGTGAAAATTCCCGTCGAAGATGCCGGGCTTAGCGAACTACGGCGGCTCTGTCATACTTCCTTGAACCAACTCTGAGCCAGCAAGGAATATATTTTGGTATATTTAATACCTTCAGTGGCGGGACACTTTTTATAGAGATTAAACTAAATTATTTTTAAAAAATTGTCTGGAACTGGAAATGGGCTAAGTTAACCACTAATTTTTTTATTATAGTAACAGATCTATTATTACCAATGAATTCTATGAATAATATTGCCACGAGAGACTGAAAAAACAATGGTCATTACGCATTATCGAACAGTTCACAAGAATCTAGAATTAGCTACTAAAATATGAATAAACTACTCGAACGTTCTCGTTGCATCGCGTAACCGACATTTTTGTATAAAAATGTCGGTTGCGCGATGCTACATAAATTACACATTTTCATCATAACGGGCATGATGACAGTATTAAAGAATGACTAATTTTAGAGAAGATAAAATTTTGAAAAGATTTTAAAAAATAATCCAGATTTTATATTTACATAAGATTTATACAAGTATAAAATTCTGCATTCGGCCATTTTAACTGAAACACCGGTCGAATGACGTCGCGCCTAAGTAATCATCGCCGTGTCTCTTGAACTTGCTTGAACTATTGTCATAGACAAAATGCAATGTTTACTTAGGCTTGACGTCACGTAGACGCCATGACACCTGCGGGAGTTTTTGCGCGAAATTAAAAATAGTTAAATGAAAATGCAATTATGGACGTGTACCTACATAACAGTAGGTTATTTCAAAATCTGTCTTCATGCCTATTATAAAATTACCAGCTGTAACCCGTCATAAATGACGGAACACTGGTTCGCGTCTTTGTTGAGACCTAGTATATAATTATAGTACCTTTTTGACGCTCCACAGAGAGGCGGAGATAGCAACATGCGTTGAAATTAGATATTTTCGTGGAGTGTATACTTGGATTGATGACATTATATTGTAGGTACTATTGTAATTGTCTGCTTTTACAAGTTTTTGTATAAATGCCTACATGCGTGTTTGGTTGTTTTTTGAACTCTGGTCAGTTGTCTGTTTGTCTCACTTTGTTAGGCAGTTTATTCCATAACTTTGGTCCAGCCACCGCGAAAGCACGGTCACCGAAGTTAGTTTTGTGGACGCGATTTATTTTAATTAGCTTACTTGTATTGTATGTTAATACTGAGCGAAGTCATTTGCCTATTATTTGCGGCAAATGGAACGCATAAGCCGGTAATACATTGAAGAGCCATCTGGTGAATATTGTGAAGCGCAACTTATATTCGATCCTCTCTGGACATTGATGCCAGTGAAGATTTTGAAGATGGTGTGAGATATGCGGTGAAACACCGGTAATGAGTCTTGCGGCGGCATTCAATACCGGTACCAATATTAATTTCCTTTTCAGATAGATGTGCATTGATACCATTACAGTAGCCTAAGAGAGAAATATCATGTGCTTTTATTAATACCTAGCTGTAACCCGTCAAAAATGATGGTACTTTTACATGTTGGTTTCTAAAGAAGTATTTATTTATTTATAAAAAATAATAATATATATTAAAAATAAAAAAAGTAGAAAAAACGAAAAAAGTTATTAAATTATAAAGAAGATACGGACGTCACACGAAGTTACGACGGACAGACGGACAAAAAACGAAATTATTATAATTGGGATTTTGTTCATTCGGTCGTCGGCGTCGGTCAACTGCGCGCAGACAATAACGCGCAATACAAAGGTAAAAGAGGACATTAATGCCCATGTATTTCACAAATATAAAAAATAAATAAAAACAAAATTTAACATCTGACACAAAAAAGTATAGTTTCATTTATTTTATATTTGAATCAATCATTTTAGCAGGTGTATATTTATAAGGAAAGGAGTATATTTATAAGGAAAAAAAATAACTTCATTTTTCTTGAAGAAATTCGAAGTTTTTTAACCAAGTTTTTTTTAATGTGTTCCATTCTTTTTCATGGATTGTTTCACACATTCTTCGGGGTTATAATACGCGCGCAAATTTCGGTGTGCACTGCTAAACATTTGCTTAGAAAACGGTAGATTCCGCAGGCGAAGAGTGTCCAGTGTCCAGGTGGTGCAACTCCTATCCTCTTCCACAGTCGCTAGAAGGGCCTTGTTATTAAAATTCAGGATCTTTTCCCGACTTGTCGTTTCAGCTAATATCCCAGCTTTGAACCTAAAACACCACTTTCGGCATTACATCATTACTAATCGTTCCTTCGGCGAAAATATCGTTAAGACGAGAAACTCTTTCATTCTTTCTCGAAGTAGTGCAGAGAAAAGGAACTCACCTTACACCCAGGGCCGTTCTATGAGCAATAGCTCCCATATCGGCCCTACACTTTCCTCACCCATTTTAGGCATTATTTTTAATGCTAAAATGGCCGTACTCAGCAGCACTCTCGAAGTGGTACAACATAATAGGGTTTTAGATGCAAATGTTAAATAAACGTCAAATTTAATAAAAAAAGGTCGCGAAAAAATGTAGGATCCTAATTATCAAACTAATATTTACGTAAATCGTATAATTTTGTTTTTATTTTAGCTAAATATCGTGTCGGTGACCCGTCAATGCGACGTCGTATTTTTTCGAGGTTAAAAAAACAAATTTTTTTACACCTGACAAAAATAGCGTTTTTGTTTTGTCGTCCCAAACACAATACGGGCTAATTACCGGCGACCGATATGAAGTTCCATCATTGAATTTAGCTTCTCAATTTCGTCAATAGAGCGGCCGTCCCTTTCCGCTACGCGCTGGCATTTAAGGCGCGGCCATATTGAATTACTCCCACCCCGCCCCGTGGGGAAAGAAGACAGCCCCCACCACCCCCGACGGTAAAATGCCGGGAAAATACGGTCTGGAGGTTGGTAACCCTAGATATTTACCAGCACGCTATATCTCCACACGATAACGAAGAGTACGCGCGTCATAGATATAAAGTTCTACTTTCGCCGCGTTTTTTATGGTCTATGTGCCGCGTGTGTTGGAACTTATTATGTTACCTTTTCTGCCGCGGCTCATCAATGTTGTAAGGACGTTACGTTTCGCGAACCCAAATTGTTTTATCAGTTTGGAGTGATTCGAGCCACGAGCATCTTGACCGAAAGAACCCGCTCAAGGCTACAGGCCGCCGAGACGGGATTTCTACAAGGAATAGTAGGAGTTACCAGAAGGGACAGAAATACTCAAATAAGATAAGGTCTCGAAGTGGAACCCTTATTGACGTTTATCGAGAAATCACAGTTACGGTGGCTGGGATACATCTTGCGGATGCCGGCAGATAGACCTCTTCTTCTTCTTCTCGTGCCCTGCCCTGTTCCTATGCGGACTTTGTTTACTGC
Source organism: Agrypnia vestita (assembly GCA_016648135.1). Lineage (NCBI taxonomy): Eukaryota > Metazoa > Arthropoda > Insecta > Trichoptera > Phryganeidae > Agrypnia > Agrypnia vestita. The sequence goes on from JADDOH010024838.1 coordinate 51,995, forward strand.
GGCCCGAAACAGCTCCACAGTAGACTGGCCAAACCACTTTCTCAAGGTTTTCAGCCATGAAGTCCTCCTTCTCCCAGGGCCCCGACTTCCGGCAATCTTTCTCTGCATTATGAGATGCAAGATCTCGTATTTCTCCGGATGTCTCATCACATGTCCTAGATATTGAAGTTTTCGGATTTTTATTGTTTTAATAAATTATTTTTCTTTATTCATCCGAGCAGATAGACTGCCGAAGCAGATATTTCAGGCAAGACCAGAAGGCAGGAGACCGGGGGGCCGTCCTAGGAGGAGCTGGCGGAAACAGTTGGAGGACTGCTGCGAAGCGAGGTTGCAACTAATTTAAGCTGACGTGGAGAACGAAGCCCAAGGAAATGTCGGAACCTTTTATGCGGTGCAGAGACCCCGCCCAATAGGATAAGGGGTAAAAGAAGAAGAAGAAAGAGTGATTCGAGAGTGGTCACCTCCGTCATCCGAATGCCCAGCATCTGTCGGTGCATGAATGAGATTCGTCTAGAGACTCGCCTCGAAGTGGGAACCACGACAGACCCAGGGCCACAACAATAGCTCCCTTATCGGCCCTACTCTTTCGCTATTCAGGCATTATTCTATAACGCTCGGTTTTAAAATGGTCGACCTCACCACGTCGCAGGTGAGATAAAATCATGTTTGCGGCGTCACGAAGTGTCAAGAGACAAAACCATTCACCGTCCGTCACACATTCAAGAATAAGGATTTTTTATTAATAAACCAATAACATACAAAATCTAAGAGTAGCAAAATAAATTCAAGTGTGAAGAATATTTTTTATTCAAAATTAAATGAAAAGCATTCCCCCGAAGTTTTTGCTACTAGCTATGGACTATACATACTAGGCTCTCCCGGTTGTTATTGAAGAAACTATTGTACATTAGAATATTCCGGAAATCGAACCTTCTGTAAAAGGTGTCATTTTTATTAAAATCTTTTTTTTTCTTTTTATTTCATCTCATGTTGGCGATTACGAATCCACTCACCGCCGCACGGAACAACTCGGTCGAGTTACACTTGTACCAGTCCCTCAAGTTACGCAGCCATGAGATGCGGCGTCTTCCTGTGCTTCTTTTACCACTTATTTTCCCCTGGATGATGAGTTGGCTTAGGCTATATTTTGGCCCTCTCATTATAAGTCCGGTATACCCAGGCTTCAACATTCGTCACTATCCACATCCACCCAGGAAACTTTCAATATGCGTCTATTTATCTAATTAATGTACCTACCTTAAAGAATATCTATAAAATGGAAAAAAATTCAAATTAAAAATAATTTTAATCTATATCGATACTAATATATAAAGAGGTAAAGTTTGTAAGTTTGGATGTAGGAGGTAATCTCCGACACTACTCATCCGATTTCAATTTTTTTTTTACCAGTGTTTAGAATAGACTTTCAGGGTGGAAAAAAGCTGTATGTTATCCCGTTAAAATAAAAGGGATTTTCGTGGTGACCTATTTTACAACTTAAGTCGACGAAAAATGGTCGAGCGATGCGTTTTTTACGAACGCTGTCTTAACGGTAAGAGATATTTAAATACTTTCTATAGAGAAGTTGTAGAACTCAAAAAGTCCAAGACGACATATATCTATGTGTTAAGGTTAATACACAAATTGATAAAATATATTATTGAAAGATTTTGCAGATATACACAGGTGCAACATTATAATTTAAAATATGTTTTATTTTACTTTATAATACACACACACGATACGAGTTATTATATTACTACTGTAGTTTCGAGAGGAGCATCATCATCATTAGGTATAGTTATTATCTATACCTGATGATGAGAGGGACTGCTCCTCTCGAAACTATAGTAGTACTTTAATAACTCATATTGAGTGTATGTGTGTGTATTACAAAATAAAATAAAACATATTTTTGAAAAATGATAAAATATGACTAAAAGTTACTAAAAATAAGTAGGTATTAGTAATAAATACACGCATTCATTTTTTCATCAACTTTATAAAACTCAGTAGCACCTTAAGGTAACACGCAGAGTTTTATGAATTTTTTTACACGTATTAAGTGTGTATTATCTGTGATGTCCTTCTGAAATTTAAATGCAGAACACGTAATGTTATCAGTTGGAACTTCTTTTGAACATCGTCGCATCAATAATGATATTCATGAGATAATCTTAAAATGAGCTCAGAATTAACATACCACGTCAGGCTGATAGCGGTCTTTGCAATATGTCTCGATACGTATTGATAACGAGGTATAACGAATAACAAACCCGGAAAGATAACACAAATACGGCATTTATCCTCAGCATACAGTCGCCTTTCAATTGCCGGGATCCCGCTAAGAATATAACTTTACTTTGGTTTCCATGACGATTATTTATAACTGGCTATAAGCCTTCAAAATCCTTCAGCAATATGAATGAACTAGCTGTAACCCGCCAAAAATGACGGAACAACGGTTCGCGTCTTTGCGAAGCCTTAGTATATATTTAAAGTATCTTTTTGATGCTCTACGGAAAGGCGACGATAGCAACATGCGCTGGGCTTGGGGGTTCGGGTTTGCCTGCCAGGGGTTCAAGCCCCATCTCCGGTCGTTTAATTTGTTTTTTCGGCTGTGAATTCGGAACGAAATTACGGACGTTACACGAAGTTACGGACGAACAGACAGACAAATGGACGGACAGAAAGATAACGAATTAATTATTTTTGATTATAATATGAATGAACTCACCGTTTCTGTTAATCCAAAATGACCTAAATTCTCTAAAATTCTACTTTATTTTCTTCAGTTTTTCACAAAATCCCAATTAAAATTTATTTTATACAACAATAAAAAATTATCACAAAATCACAGTACCTACTTTTGTTTTAGCTTATGAAAAGCGCCACCTAATGTACCTTAACGTCTTCGTAGCGTACCTGAATTCAGAGTCAATACTTAGATGATTATTTTGTATTAAAAATTACGCTTTTAAGGCGTACCCTAACCGTTAAATCATCTAAGTATTGATTCTGAATTTGGCACTAAGTGACATTTTTGTATAGAAGATTATGTTGTATTGAGAATTATTAAAGCATGATTTATTTACTTAGACATTATACTTTGTAAAAGTTTTTGCTTTAATCTTTTCGTAATTCTTTCAAAATTTACAAACTTGGAATATTTTTTTTTAAACAAGCTAAACATTTTGACATCAGCTGTGGAAGCATTCTGTATACCAATGAATTTATTAAATTAGATATCTATATATATTGGTGATCTACTTAATATTCGACCACAAACAAACCTATTTTATATAAATTGCACTACAATTACAATTTTATACACTGTGGCTACAATTGGTTTTTTGAATGCAACAAAATTAAAATTTCAAAATCAATATAAATTATTATAGTCTCACAGAGATTAACTAGCATACATAGATTTTAGAAGCTGATAATGATATCTCTATATTTTTAAAGTGGTATACTAGTTCATGAGAAAATACTACAGATGTCTCTAGCATATTCCATTCAAATAAACGAAAGATTCTCAGATTTGAACATATAGCCATTGTAAAAAAGTTTTCCACACACGTTTCTCATATTCATAGCTTCGTCTCTATGAGACTTCTATGATTATCTTAAGTAATTAATCATCCCTCTGGGGACAAAATCCAGTAAGTGTGTTCCTAGAACATACCTACATATAAAAATATTGATACAATTGCGAATTCTAATTATTATTTAGAAACTTGATAGTATTTTTATCTTGTTTCAGTGTATTTAATTTTTATCTTAGAATTACAAATGAAACATGTTTATTTTAAATGTATAAGGACATACAATTCTTTAACGAGGACATATATGTATAGTTAGATAAGGACGTATTGTTTAGTTGGCCGTGTATGGTTGGCCATCGGGAGCCATAAAGCTACCGATTAAATTATTTATAACACTGCTACAGTGTTGTCTCTTTTAAGTATTTTTAGCGGACGTTTACAATTCCCGCCATTGTTGTGACAGTGTTGCCATGTATCCGTATTGAAAATATTCCCCATTAAATAATGTACCTACCCAAATGTAATCAATTTATGTGAAAGGTTTTCATGAGATGTATCACGATAATATAATCCGATAACTCGTTGATAATACAATATAATATTGGAAATCATTAATTAATTTAAATATCTCAGATGTTATTCAACCAGTTTTTTATATACTAATAATAAATTTAAAAAATACATATTAAATAATAAGGATAATGATATATTTTTAAAAATCGGGTGTTTATAAATTGATTTGTAATGATTGTGATTATTTTTATATAGAAAAAACGTGTAGAAATTTTGAAGTTAGAGTTAAGAAACGCTTAAGGTGTTTAAATAGGAATAATTATTCTGAATTTTATAAACGTCTTTTGACTATGGATCATTCTTTTGATATCAATAAGGGTTTACAAATTTTACATATAAATTATACAGAATCACAGTTTGATAAATTATAAATTTTGGAAATAAGAAAGAGCGTTAATAGTAAATTGAATACTATAAATAACCAGGTCCTTTTTTACAAATAGTTATCTTTTAAATTTATTTTCATGTTAAGTAGGTACTTTATTATTAAATTTACTTTTTTTAGTATACAATTATATCCTGACGAAGGGGCCATGGGCTCTGAAACATGTCGATATTATTAATAAAAAAGTGGTAAAAACAAAGTTTATTTCTATTAATTATATTAATAATGTCACCACAAAATTATTTTTCTGTGTTTGAAGAAGAAGTAAATTAATATCGTCTGGATTGCGTAATAAAATTTACATTTCAAGTATCCAACAATAATTAATAAGCAAAGCTAAATTTAAATTGTTATTCTATTTTTATCTACAGATGAATATATTTTAATTGCACCGAAAGAAATCCTTCAATAAGTTTTATAAAACTCTTCGGGGTAATTTATATCCTTTTTCGAGATTATTTGGTTTTCGTTTTTCGTAACAACGCAATACAAAAGTATTAAAAATAAACTGGGCAAATACAAAATAAAATCTGGGTCATGAAAACAAGGGATATTAATAAATATTATATATTCTTCGTCTGCTATTTCCGTTCGCTAACAGAAGTACTGAAACCTCCACAAAACTATTCCAAAGACTCCAATCCACCGCCAGTCACTTTGCGTTCTTCTTTGTCAATCCCAGAGTACAACCTGTGTTCAGTCGTTGCGGGACTTCCTAGATACCAGGTGTATGCTAGTGTATATGAAAGCCATGCTCTGGCGACCATGTAAATCTCCTATTCTTTGAATAAAAATACAGAATTACTTTTTACTTAGTAAGGACCTTGATAGATTGTCCACATTATCATTATCATCTAAGTCGGTCCCTGATGACTGAGGATTCTGATCTTAACAGCATCCTTCAGATCTGGGTATTTTCCTGTTCCTCTTTGACCTTTGACTAAGCCTATCACATCAAACTTCTCCAGGCTATCTTCTCTTCTTGCAAGATGTCCAAAAAAAAGGAGGATTCGTCTCAAACGGGTGGTTGAGAATTTTTCCTTGATATTTCGTTCTTGTAGTATGATGACATTTGTCCGCCTTACTGTCCATAGTATACGACTCCATGGTATATATTTCCAACACCACGTCTCAAAGGCGATCCGCCGTCTCTGTTTTGGATTTAAATTCCATGATTCCACACCATAAAGGAATATTGAATACGTTAAACACCTTACATGCTCAACTTTGGCTGTTTTGGTTATACCGCGGTATTTTAATATCTTTTCAAGTCTCAACAAACAACTTTTTGCAATACCTATCAATTGTTTGACTTCAGGCTTGCAGTAATTAATTATAGATCCAAGACAATTGACAGATACTCCTCGAGTGTCATACAATGTTAAAACATTTTACGTTAATTAGATGGTCAACATACAATTTTTAGAAATTAAAAACAATGTCGAATTAAGAGTTACATTATAAATATAAACAAATAATTTGAGATATAAACTCGCGTGGGTCGAAGTTCTAATCATGTAATAGTTGTAGGCGTAACCCTGTGAATTTCATTGTGATTTGTGTATTAAACTTTCGAGCAACTGTTAACTATGTATATTAAAACTTTGAATTCACACTGAGCCTCACTCATGAAGAATATATTCAGGTTACTATTACTGCATATTGTATTTATTGATCATTCTAGAAAGAGGGGAGAAATAGCCTAGATTGGTATTATAAAACTTGATGCGTACATGTTGGGGTAATACTTTATATTTTTCCAAAGATTTCTGATAAAAACTTTCGAGTATCTTCTCATGTATATTAAGTGAATCACTTAGGCTTTATCGAAACCCGAGGAATGAGGAATGAGAAATTTGAAGACTTTATTTGTATTAATTGTAAAATCTTTTTAGCATTCCAAAGTTTTAATATCTAATCAAAATACACAAATTTGAGACAGAGCATTGTAACTCACACTAATTCGTTGCTAAAATGTTGCACTCGTCTTGGTAACACTTTATTCGCACTGTTGTCTATCGCGCGAATTCAATGTTCGCCTATTTATTCGCCCGAATCTACGGTTTTACAACGATTATCAAAACAAACTCACCTCATAGCACGGTAGCGGTGCGATTAAGGTATCGATTTCTCGATCCGTCTTGTATATATTCGCGTACTAGATCGGCTTCCAGATCGTTCTAAAAACGTCCAAACTGTTCGTAAAACCTTCAGTTATGTCCAATTTTCCCAGTATTAAGAATCTCGCGCCAATATTTTTAGATTCACGCGCATTTATTTTACAGGTTCCATTTAGACACGTGGCTAGATATGGTCAGCAACTCAGATGTGCTCCAGAGAGCCAGAAGTCCGAAAGGTGTCATACTTGGTGCATGTGCTTACAAGGGAAAAGCACGACCTTTTGAATTTGATAATTAAGGGCAAGATCGAGGGAAACATGGTGTCGGTAGGAAGCAGATCTCATGGCCCCGTAATACACGAGATTGAACAAGAATAAAAACGGTGTAAGAGCTGTTTAGAACTGCTAGAGATAGGGAGAATAATAATAATAATAATATTCGGATAACTTATATAGCGCCGTTTTCGCGAATACTCACCTCAAGGGCGCTTTATACAGAAAAATTATTATCTTGCAAAACAACTTACTGCTAAAAAAGAAAAAAAACTTATTTACCGTTACTTATTCACTATGTGGCATGCAAGAAATGGAATTAAAATTGAATACTATAATAGTTGGGAGTGCCTGAAAGAATTAGGCGTTTTCGCGGATTGCACAATAGTGGTGGAAAACCGCGTTGTTGTGGTTAGATTCTATAGGTTTTTATAGGATTGTCTAAATAAATGCATCTTAAGTTGTTTTTTGAACTGTGGTAAGCTGTCTGTTTGTCTCAGTTTATAAGGTAGTTTGTTCCATAACTTTGGTCCAGCCACCGCGAAAGCACAATCACCGAAATTAGTTTTGTGGACGCGATTTACTTCAGCTAATCTATTTGTATTAGATTTTGATGCTGAGCGAAGTGTTAGTTGTCTATTATTTGCGGAAAATGGAATGCAGAAGTCGGTTATCTACTCTCAAGTGATAGTCAACGTTGGGGGGACCTAGCACGACACTAAGAGAAGAAGAAGAATTTGGCTATCGCCATTATTGCTGTGTAATGGGCGCTGCAAGTAGCACGGGATGATTTATATTTCTACGCTGGTTAAATAAAATGGAGTTAGGATGCAGAACGAGGAAAGGTCGTTACTTGCACTACTGTCTAGTGTCTAGACGGAGTGTCTCTACTCCCGATGCAGAAATAACCAGAATTGTTGAAGCGTTGTTGTAATTCATTTTAAGATTGATCTATGGCATAATCCACCAGCTTTGTAGCGAAACATGCAGGGATCAGAGTGTCATGTCGCCCTGATGATGGAAACCTTAGCCTCATTATTCCTACTTATTATTTACAATCGTAATACTTGAAACAACTATACGATACCTGTAGTAAAGCAATCGGCGGTAGCCAACATACACAGAAAAATTAAAATTGGAAGTCAAGACATTAAAAATAAACAATACATAAATATACAGCAACTAATGTAAAAGAAGTTGAAATGGTTACTAATTGCAAAAAGGTTCGGTATCGGTATTCGGTAAAAGATCAATAATATTAAATTAAATATTATAATTTTATTAATAAAAACCACAATGTGATTTTGCTATAATGGTAGAAGTTATAAATCCTTTTTTTATAAAATTCAATTAAAAAGAAATTGGCTGCCGCTATAGATATATTTAATAAATAGTATGAGTAATGTTTAAAAATCTTCTCATACTCAATTATTTCAATAAATTAATAAAGTGATTTAAAACAAAATATATTCTTATTAACACAATGATTTATACACAACGTTTTGTTCCACTAATTTTGAGTTATATAAGCGTAAGCGCTTTCGATGGACAATATATTTCTTTAGAGGCAATATTAGAACTAATTGTAAATCAATATGGCTGACAAATAGAAAAATAATATTTTATTATATTCTTTTTTTTAATTATTATGGAAAACCACAAGGAGTTTACTTTCTTGAAAATGTAATATCCATGAAATGATTTAAAATTCTGAAAGATTATATTTATGGCCACTTTATAAGGGAAACAGTATTTTTAGAAACCGATTGAATTGAATTGATAAACTCAAGTAGTTAAAAAGATGTTTATTTATAAATTTAATTAAAAACCACTCACCACAATATTTCTACAATAAAATTCCAAATGCAGTAATATTTTCATACAGCAAAAGGATTTATCGCCAGTTACGTAAACGCAGACGTTATTCGTTATTTTTCTCTGTGAGATTGCAGACAAAACAGTTATTTCACGGTATAACCTTATTTAATATTTCATCCTGGATAAATAATCAAATAAATAAATATTAAAAGGTCCCGAGCAGCAACGGGGCACGACCGTAAAACCGGAAATGATCTTATCCCGGAATATGTTACGATAATGAACAGATTTTTATATTATAGTTGTTAATATTTCCTCGTGGTGGGAAAAACATTAGGTGTCCATTAAGCTCTGGCTGTGAGCTTTCGGAAAGGTTGTAAAAGCCACAGGCTTTATGCGTTACTATGGATAAGGGGGATGTGGGGATAAGAAAATTATTTTCTCGAACTAACAGGGAAACTGTCGTTTCAACGTCAAACGGGAATGTGTCATATCTCTTATATTAAATGTTCATTTTATATTATCGCCCTCACCCCCTCGTCCTAGTAGGGTCGGGGACCAAAGACTCGACAAGGTGCTTCCATATTCGCCTATCTTGTGCTGTTCTCCGTATACGGTAACTAGTCAAGACCCAACAATATAAACAATAGCTCTCAATAGCGCATGCAAAATAGACACAATACAAAAAATGTTAAATAAAAAAAACCAAACAAACGTATAACAAAAATATACAATACTTTCACTAAAGACGCACACTATAACTGGCGAAAGATACCCTATATAAATACAATATCGTACGATATTACTAAAAAACTATCAACTAATATAAAACAAGACTTCTACACCGAAAATTCAATCGATTGAAAAACAATTAAGAAATAATATGTCGAAAAATCATATTAAATTATGTTGCAGTGGGGTTTATAAACTAGAGTGTTGTGATTGCAGGTCGGACAGGCAGATCAATAGAAACTAGATTTAAAGAACATAAAATGTGCCTCACTAATCATAAATCTTCGGAATATTCTAACCATATTATAGAAAATAATTACACATTCAACAATACAAAAATATACATTCTACATAACAAAAGGCCTAAAACAAAATAATTAAGAAACACTCGAAATTCATAAAAACCTAAACACAACAAATAACATCATCAATAATCAAATACAACCCTTCACATCACCCCTTTTCACAATGTTCCCGCCCTCCCAACACCTAGACACTCCCTCCACAACCTAGACACCCACCCCCGCAATCCTGTCTTAACTCACCTGAAGAAGGAAACAGAGGTTTCCGAAACATGTATTATACATAAAAAATAAATAGTGGAAAAAAAAACAAAGTTTTAGTGTTTTATTCATAATTATTAAAAAGTAAAAACCCATCCTGTTTTTATACGCTGTTTCTGTTGTTTCTCCCAGCTTGATCTGGGACGACCCACTGGTCTCCTCTCTTTCGGGGTCGCCAAGAAGTACTCTCTTGGTACTCTTGGTACTCGTTCCTCTGGCATTCTTTATAAATTTGTCTATATGTAAGAGTAAGGGCTTCATGCTGAGTGTATGCCTAATATTGGCAACATTCCAAAATTTGATTGATGTGTGGTCAATCATGGGTGGAATCTGTGATTGTTACATTGTTTATGCTTTAAGAACGCGCGTGGCGATGAATCGACCGCACTTTTTACATTTGTTTTAATATGTCGTTTATTTTCGTCACAAGTAGCCTCTTCCAAGTTCGTGTGTACGACATTCCTTTGCTTGATAATGAATAATATTTTGAATATTATGTTGTAGCACCTGGCAAAAATATTTAATAATATTGCATGTTAAGTATGATCACAAATATGTTATCCGCATTTTGTATTTAATACAAAATACACTTTTAGTGGACGTGGTTGTTGAATTTTATTGAGGATTTATAAACAAACAAACAAACAAAATAAAGCTACTGAATAAGTATATAAACATAATCACTGCGCTTAAATAAACAATTTGCTTTAACCATAATACCTCCAACATTTTTTAATTATTACCAGACAGATTTTAATTCATCCTCATCCCATTTCCCCCCCTTTCTCTCTCCCATCACCATTGGAAATATTTAACTATTAAATTCTCTTTTGTATTTCACTAACCTTTATTTTATTAATCCTTGCCATTCTCACTAGTCCGTGGTAATTAAGAGGAATTGTTTAAGTTTTATTCTCCCTTCGCCCTGGGAGACTTACATTTACGTTGATTGGATGATTTTTCACAAAGAGATGATTATTTTTTATCGGCAATTATTAAGGTACATACAAGTATTCAACCAACATTTTATAAGAGAATTTAAAAAAGAATTGACGTGTCGAGTCTTTTTCCCTGGAGCTCCTCCTCCGTGACTGACATGCAGACCATTCCCTTGTTAAGAAATGAAATATCTACAATGCAGCGTATCCGATTTGGAGAAAAGACATGACGCGGACATTTTGTTTTATTTTTCATAAAGTTTACTTATGTTTTTATTTTTAAAAAAAGAGCATAGTTTTCAGGCGTATTCTAATGTAATGTTAATAATTCGTTGGAACTTCATTACACATATATACAGGCTATTGCTATAAAAATTCCAATAATATAGATACCTCATTAGATTACTGACGTCTGTATTTGATTAGGGGAATGAAAAAGCTTTGAACGCCGGTGGCGCTAATTTTAATTACAACACACATATGAAACGGGTTGTAAAACTTAAATATATATACAACTTCCAAAAATGTAATAGATGTAGTATTCTATCATGGGTGGAAATGGTGAGCCACTAAGCCAGCCCTACCGTAAGTCGTAAGCCCTATGAACACTCAAAGATTTATATACCTACTTTCCCATAAAAAATATAATGTCGTCTCTATGAGACATCTATAATATACCTAATATGTACATACATACCTTAAAAAGTTCCAGTAAAAATATTTAAAATTTCAAAATTTTATTTTCCCGGGGTGGTATAACCCCTTAACTTGATATTAATAAGCTGTTTGATTTCATTAATAAAATAATGTGAAAATATATTTTTGCTTTGGTCCTGGAGCCGATCCCCATAGGAGCCACCCTCGGCCGTTATACGGCCACACATAACCGGGGCTTTAATGTCATTTTTAAACACGAAAACGATTTGATTCCATCCGTAAAACCCCGAGGGTATAAAACACGCCTTAATATAAACGGGACTGTGAAACGCTTTAGTGGAGGCGAGGGACAGGTGGCCCCGCCCATTTCTTGAGCAGTTTCCGCGCTCCGTCCCCACTAAACATTTATAACGCTTCGGATACAACGGCCATGGCCGCGAGCCGCGAGTGACCGATCGCACCCCGAGTTGAGAAATCGGCGCGCGTTATATTGTTCACACCGAAAATTGCAGAATTATTTTACTGCGTGACAAATATTTCTAAAATGGAAGAAGTTGAGTTTAATGCACTTTGTAGTCTGAGGCTTGGATCGATATTTTTCGATATTCTCATCGAAAGATATCGATCATGTCGGAAGCCGCAGACAGCACAGCCCTTTTTTGGGAGAATATTCTGGAAGCATTCGCAAATATCTATAAATAGAGGGAGAGACGCGATTTTTAACACTCTCCTCGTAGACCTCGTTCATCCACTGTTTTATAACTAGTCTTAAATTTTTATTAAAAAGTATTGTTAAAAATCAGTGTATTCAAAGTTAAATAAGTCTTGTAAGTATATTCCAAATTCTTCTTTTTATTCTCTGCTTCCCGAATTATATATATATATTCCAATATTTAGATACCCCAGTATTTAAATATTGGTGGTGAGCCCTTAAATAAAATAAAGCCCATAAAAAACAAAAAATAAAAGAGAACCGATATATTCTGTCCCCCACCCACAACTTCTTTAACGTTATCATAAACATTAATAGGGATGACGGTCTTAAGTTAAAAACCTCGTCGTATACAGCGCTACAGGAGAAATCAAATCGACGATCCGCACAGTCCGACATCCGTCAGTAGATACACAACACACTACATCAAGACACACACACACCCTGCTTTCGACACGGTACTGCAATCCAGTACTTAACATAACACAAACTTGGAGACACCCTGATTTCGGTACGGATTTGCGAGGCAATACTTAACCTACACTTAACACACACTCATCACATCAGCCCTGATGATGGACCCTGATGAATGGGATCCGTTGGCCAGAGAGGTCACATATACACGGCAGAATATTCCAGAAAATTCTAAACATAAGATTCTAAACGGCCGTGAAAACCTAAGGACATTGTTATCTTATCAACATTCTAACCATTTTTTTTGAACTGTTAATTCATTTAATATACTTATTTCAAAAAAAAAAAATCGCTACTGATTTTCGACACGTCCGCGTCATTTACATGCTGTGTTTAAACTTTTTAAAAACTCATTTAATTAAACAATTAGAAAATACACACAGAAATATTTTTCGTTGCTACCGGGATTTGAACCAACGGACCTCCACCCAATCCGGGAATGGCGCGTTATCAGATTTCTCCACGGCAGCCTAGTACAGAACTTTGTCTTGAAATTGCAACTTCACAATAATATTTTTCTCTAATGCTTACTTATCTTATTTATATCGTCATTGCTTTATATTTTTTTCTTTATATACTTGTCCTTTATTCTTCCTAGTAATTGTATATTTTGCTTGACGTGTATTACTTTATTTTATTTTTTGCAAAAGTCCTGAAGGGCGTTAACAATAAATAAATAAATAATTTATAAAACTACACAAGTTGAGCTATTTTGTCACTACTATAGTTTCATGAGGAGGAATCCCTCTCAATATCAGATGTAATATAAGATAAATTTTAGATGTCTCACAGAGACGAAGCTACTTATTTATTCATTTATTCACACAGAATTAACTTTTACATAATAATATACACAAGAAATCCAAAGAGTAGAACAGCAAAAAATTACAGAATTGACATAGTATAGATAGATGTTTAAAGTTATAACAGTAATTTAGAAAAAGGAGGTGTGAAGTATATACAAGGTTAAACGAATAGGTATAATAATTTGTTTGTGATTGCATTATGAATTCAGGACGGCAGGGCGTAGAGCTTTTAGCCTTTATATTGTGCTAAACTGGAATTAAAAATATCAGAGATATGCCCATAACTATGTATGGGCCTCCGCAAGACTTAAGATTTGTCTTTTTTCTCCTTTCACAATTATTAATGAATATTCCTCTGTGGACAAAATTCAGTAATTGTGTTCATAGAACATACTTACAACAATATTGTTTGCCCTCATTTTTTGCCCTCAATAAAAAATCATTTTACCTTGGCGATGGTGTCAATTCTTTGTCTTTCTTTGGGCGACTAGCGCACCTATCTAAGATATTAAAATAAAAAAAGTTTAAGTATATATTAATAATAATTTTATCCATATCTTATCAAAATAAAAATATAAAAATATATCATTGTAATCTGACTAATGTAACGAACATTTTTATTAATTATTATGATAATCATTTCAATCATTCATAAGATGACTTTAAAAAGAGTTTCTTAGGATATCTTGATGCACTTTTTTCTTCCATAAATATTATTCATTCTTTTTTAACTGTTTCATTCCTCATATCTCCCGAACACTAAATCACGTTAATCTATTTTACACTCCCCATCTTGTGACTCCTTTTTACTACTTTTGAGATGACTTTTTGATAAAAGTACCACATTTTTAAGATGTCGGAACTTATCGACCGAATTGAGTACTTTCTTGGTACAATAATTTTATCTGGTATAATTTGGTATAATGAGTTTTAAGTTAACCATTATTTGTTTTTTGTCTATTTGACTACTTATATGCCCCCCGTATTCCATGACACGGGCTTCTCATTCCGGAGGTTGCGGGTTCGGTACCTGGTGGGTTCATATTATACCTATGTGATTTTCTCAAGCCTGGGCGTGTTATTGTGTAGTGTTTCGCTGCATTAATTGGGCAAAAAAAGTATTTCTTTATTTTGTTAGACACATGTGTATAGGAAATTAAAAGAATATGTATGTGTATTTTAAATTGTATGTTAGTTAAAAAAATGCCATATTCTCTTTGTAAAAAGGTCCGTCACTAATGCTACTAGGTATGACAAATAATGATGAGACATAAAAAGAAGAAAAAAAATCAAAATTCACTTAGTAACAGCGTACTCGTACATCGCTAACCAAGTACCAAGTCGCTACGCTAGATGGCGCTGTTCTCACAGTCTTAACTCGCGGCCGAAATATGCAGTCGTTTTGGACAGGTTATTAATATTATTTTTTAAACATGGAATACTTGTCCCATCAATATTCTTACAATATTCAAATAAAACAAAAAAAGCTTCAAACACTTGTGCTTTGAAAATAGGTTTAACGTGCTGGTGTCCTGGAATGGGGTCGAACCACCAACCGCCGGATCATAACCACTACACCAACAAGCTACTCAAGTTATAGCTAGTATAATAAGTATATTTTTAGACTGATCATAAATAATATTTTAGTACTTATTTATGAAATTTATGTATATTGCTGTATAATGTCGCTTAGTTGGTAGTTAAGATGCTTATCAATTGACAAAATTATTTACGAGATTACGACAAAGAATATTCGATTAAAATGACACGACTTTTTACTCAAGTACACATTTTTATTTTCCCTATGACCAAAGAAGATAACAGAAATCAGAAAGCTTATTTCTGTTATCTGCTTTTACCGAAGCTGGGGGCAAACGGAGATATGATTTTTGACGATAGAATATTCCGAGTACGAAGCAAATAGAAGAAAAAATTACATCGTTTCTCGTTTCCTCGCATTTTGAAAAAAGTAAATATCAGAACATTTATCTGTTCCATGTGGTGAGACAAACTTCTACATAAAAACTGTAAAAAACTTAGAAAAATTGATGGATGTGGTATTCTATCATGGGTGGAAATGACAAGCATTGCAAAAATTACGTTGTTTAAAGTGATCCCTTTAGCCAGCCGTAAGATAGGTCGCAAGCCCTATGAAAAATCAAAAACTTCCACACCTACTTTCCCATAAAAATATAATTTCGTCTCCATGAGGCATCTATAATATACATATCCTGATTAATGATGTCCCTGGGACAAAATCCGTGGTCTGAAAATTTTGGAAAATTTGAAACGAACTAAAAATATTTTACATTTTTTGAAGTTGAAGATGAAACGGATATATAGGTTTTGAAGGCATTGCAGTTTTTTGACATAATACATTGGCATCCAGGCATCACACACCGGCATTATTAATTTGCAGCTGAATTGATAGTTTTTATATTTCTTACGTTTAATTACAGTTTTTATTATTTATGGATATTTTGTCTAATTCTAGGAGTTTGTCTCACTACATGGGACAGATAAATATTCTGCGTACTTTCGTATACGTACTTTCCCATAAAAAATATAATTTCTTCTCTATGAGACCTGTATAATATATCAAAAAATTTGATCACATCTTAAATTTCCACAATCTTCTTCATTGGTCTTTAATTCGACAACGCCACAACGACACTAATATATTATCTCTACTTTATAATCTCCTTTTCAATCTTCACTTACTTCAGTACCTGAAATCTAAATTCACATTTCTTTCTAATCATAGCCTTCCACTCCTGACAGATCAGTTGACAGTACTTTATTACCCATCCCCGTTGACAATACTGAAATCTTCATCTCCTCATTAAGTGCAGTCGGCTAAGCTATGGAATCAACTATGCACACAATTTTACATTTCCCAGAATCTAGTTCAACCTCTCCTCGTCAGAATCAATCTCCTACCATCTCGTTATCATGAAGCTAGTTTTTTTGCCGTAGTTCTCTTATTCCAACAACTTATTTCAATAGTTCCACTAAATCGTGTATTTGTTTGGAAAAAATAACCAACTAGCAACAAACCCGCTATTGGCATACAATGTAGGCAAAAAGTTATTAAGTAAATAAATATAATATTACAATCTTGTATCGAAAATTATCTCTGTAACCCAGCTCATCGTATTGATTTGTGAAGATAATGATGTACATTGATACGCATATCGACCCAAAGGTCGCGTGTTCGATAATGGCTCTAAGCTTGTCCTGTCATTACACAACATGCCTATTGGCTCGTTTGAATCTATTTTTTTATATTATATTATTATATATTTTTTTTTGATGTACATTATAATTATAGTTATATTGCGTAATTCCGAGATGTACGAGAAAAACTGCACATAATCTTAGCTATTCCGAACACTGGTTTTAGACTAAGTTAGAAACGACTAGCAACTGTGAAATGCATGGGAATATGCGAGAAGATTTGAGCGAAAATATTTTTTTTAATTTTTCAACAGTGCCGCCTAAGGAACAATCTTTTTGACAGCAGGTGAAGCGAACTGTTTGATTAGCCACAGAAACGGAGCGAATATTCTAGCACTTGCAATGTACGAAGTATAGTGTTCCAGCTCAAGTTTATGTCTAGTGACTTAGTGTAGTAAATAAAAGTTAAAGTAATTTATAGCAATTCATTTGGGTTCTACCGTGGTATCCGTGACAATATATTAAATATAAAATTGAATGTCTACCTTTCTGTATATATTTTAATCGGTCTAAATCAAATGTTGCATTGTTACTCCTTGGGACCCTGCGCCAAAAAAAAATTTCACCTTCTTCTACACCAGGCCATCCCACTCTCTCTTCCTGATATATGTATATTATATTATAATATAATATTAGGTCCTTACATATGAAATTGGCGTTTTGCCGTACTGGCAAATTTGATCTCAAATATCTTCTCTTTGGTTAGGAATTCCAAATCCAAATTTATACAGCTATTTACTCATGTATTTGTGTTTTGAAAATTATAATTAATTTGTTTTTTCCTCAATTTTTTTTTTCTTTGCGTCACTCAGTTTACAAAATGAAAAACTTGAAATATCGCGTTATTTACGAGTACGAGTTCCACCGTGGCACCAGTGCTGCAGAAACGGCTCGAAGGATTAATGATGTGTATGGCGACGGTGCCGCAAAAGAAAACACAGTGCGTTTTTGGTTCCAACGTTTTCGTTCTGGAAATTTCGACCTGCAGAACAAGCCCCGTGGACGGCCGGAGACCAAAGTTGATAATGAAGAATTGAAGGCTATTGTGGAAGCGGATCCATCGCAAACCACATCCAAGTTAGCTGCAGGCTGCGGTGTTAGTGATAAAACTGTTTTAATCCACTTGAAGCAAATTGGTAAGGTGAAAAAGCTTGAAAGGTGGGTACCTCACGAATTGAGTGAAGCAAATCAACAAACGCGCGTTGACTGCTGCGTTGCATTACTCAACCGGCACAATAATGAAGGGATTTTAAATTGAATCATTACCTGTGATGAAAAGTGGATCCTGTACGATAATCGGAAGCGCTCATCGCAATGGCTGAACCCTAACGAACCAGCCAAACCATGCCCCAAGCGAAAATTGACTCCAAAAAAGTTACTTGTGAGCGTTTGGTGGATTAGTGCTGGTGTCGATCACTACAGCTTTTTTAAATCTGGCCAGACGATTACGGCAGATGTCTATTGTCAGCAACTGCAAACCATGATGGAAAAGCTGTTAAACAACCGAGGCTGGTTAATCGCTCTAGGCCACTGCTGCTTCATGATAACGCTAGACCACACACTGCACAACAGACGGCTACCAAATTAGAGGAGCTTCAATTGGAATGTCTAAGACATCCACCGTACTCTCCGGACCTTGCCCCAGCAGATTACCATTTTTTTCGAAATTTGGATAACTTCTTGCAAAGGAAAAAATTCAACTCCGATGGGGCAGTCCAAACCGCCTTCAAAGATTTTATTGATTCCCGTCCGAATGGTTTTTTTAGTAAAGGGATCGATGAACTACCTATGAGATGGCAAAAGTGCATAGATAGCAATGGTACATACTTTGATTAAATAAATATATTATAATAAAAAAAAATCGGCTTTATGTTCCTCCCATACTAAACGCCAATTTCATATGCAAGGACCTAATAAATGTCATCCGTTCCAAATTTTATATTATTATTCGAGTATACAATTTGAACCAAGCGGGTTAATTTATTGTGATATGATCAATTCCATAAATCTATGCTTTTATCATTAAAGTATAATTTTCTTTACTCAATACCTAAATAAATAAAAATTGTGTATGACGACTAAATGTCATTTTAAATGCTTCCAACCAATAATTTAATGACTTCTTCCATTTTATCTTTAACACATGTATTAATTTTTTATTTTTCTTTCTTTGCAGGTAAGCTCATCCAGAATATAAAAATCAACGTCTTAAAAGGTAAATTTAAAAGAAAGTTAATTAAAAATTCACATATTTGGTAAGTACACAGGAAGGTATACAATAATATTTTAAAAATCTAAAAACATTATGATTGGTATATATATATAAAACACGTTTTGAATATTATCGCTGAAAATTAAAACGAAAAAACTATTCAGTCACCCACAAAAGCAGACTGTTTCAACATAATTCAATATTAATTAAAATGTATCCTCAAACAAGACTTAATGTATGTAAAAGAGACTTAACAATGTAGTCTATAGGCCCCGCCCCCCCCCCCGCTGTCAGCAGGATAATCCGCAGACGATACAAGGCAGGCATAAAATTTAATAAATGTCCCAACGTTCCTCTCCTTACGTTAGTTCATAATAAAATGTCAATCAAAAGTATTACCGCCATCTGTTGTGATGAAAAATATTACACGCTAATTTAAATTAAATTTTTGTATTCATAACTATATATAATTCTGCCCTCTATCAATCGCCAACCAAATTAATGAATAATCTTTAGTGCGGGTCATCGTCGCTTGTGATTAATTGTATACTGAAATGCCCAGAAAATAATCCTTAAAACACCAATGGAGAAGTTCACTTTTTTTTAATGAATAGAAATGAAAATTTGAGTAAAATTGACTGTCTGAAGTTAAAATAAAGATTTTTAAAAATTAACAAAGCTATAGAATTTGAAATTTGCGTTTTGCATGAATAATTTTGATCCGTCCGATGGAGTCGCGTGACGTCATCTCTCGTATCCGATGTACATCGCGGCTATGCGGACGCGGGATGTCACAGGCGAGTTGGAGGTGTATCATTTAGCGCTTTAATATAATTTAAATATTCTTTTACTGTTTTAATAATACTGTTTTAATATTCTTTTCTGTTATTTATTGACAGATTTTGAACATTTTTTCACCAATTTATTAGTTTTGGTCTATATTTTGGTAAAATTTTACAAATTTTATTTTGTCAGCAATATAAAGCGTCTCCATTGCAACGACAGATGAGATATTCAATAAATTAGACGTTTTCGATGTGAGACCTAACTTTTTTAAACAAACACACTTCAAAGAAACTTAAAACATAATTCATAAACGCAGACGTCTCTCTTCCAAATTTCAGAGTAATTATTGTTCAGGGAGTGGGTTGAGTATTTATTACAAAGTTTATTTCAACCAGACAAGTGAAAAAAAGTTTAAAAAATAAATAAAAATGTCTATTATTCCATTTTTTCTGTCTTATCCGACTTTACATTGCAATTAATCCCAGAAACCTTTGAGTTTATTTTTCATATCGACTTAATTTTGTTGCCTTGCTGGTGTAGTGGTGATCACCCTCGCCTAGTGATCTGATGGTTGGTGGTTCATGCCCCATTCCAAGAAACCAGCTAGTTAGTCCTATTTTCGTAATACAAGCGTTGAGCTTATGTTGAATATAGTAAGAATTTTGATGCAACACGCATTTCGTGTTCGCATCTCTAATAAAAAATAATACATATGTATATATCGTAATCTTCGATATAATTATATTACAAACTTTTATCCTTTTACTATCTGACTTTATATTGCAATGAATCCCAAAAACCTTTGAGTAATATACACCAGGTGATTCCATATTATATTTATTCATTTTTATTTATTCAGAAATACGTTTGATATAAAAAAAAATGTACAATTTAATCAACAAACATTTAGCAATTATCTTAATTCTTCTTCATCGTACTTGTTAATAGACAAAACTGTACAAAATACTCACCTTATCAATCCTTTACCCAGGGTCTGACTATTTTGCCGGAGAACTTCCTCTTTTATATAACATAAATTAAATCCTACTACCTATTGTTTTACTTAGTTTATTCAATATTTGTCCAAAGAAATAGCCGAGGTCTTAAAATCTTTTGATTTCAAAACAAAAGAAATAAACTTATAAATTTATTTAAAATATTCTTGTCATGCTATTTATTTGACTTTGAAGAGTAACTTAAGGTGGATACAAAGAAAATATTTTTAATACTTTTTAACAAAATACGAGTAAATAAATTGTTGATTCTATGTACATGTTTAAAAATGGGCATTTTATTCAAATTCTTGTAAGCTTCTATCAAATTTTATATTGTAATACGTGCAGTGTGATAATATGCACGTGAGCCGATTAATACAAAATATTTAAAATTCCATGATAAGGGAGCGTCCGCAAACTAGGTAGCCTTATCATGGGAGGGGTTAAGTAAAATGACACGCTGGGCCACGTGAGGGGAGGGGTGGGGGGCTCAAAGTAGAGCTGCGTAATTCTTTCATTTATTTTATTTGTCATAATTGAAAAAGGTACAGATTATGCAAATTAATGGGAAAAAACACGTTCCAATCGATGGGCGGGAAGAATTCAATGCGAAGGGGGTGAGAGGTTCAAAAGTGTTTAAAACAGAACCACGTGTTTAATGGACGCTCCCTAACGAGACGAATAGGGGATAGCTGAGAACAAGGAAAAGTTAAACTAGGTTTTTGGAAACATAAAATTGCTTTAGTCTACTTTTGAAGATAGCAATGGTCTACTATGATGCGACATCTGTGCATGGTTTATTCGACAATCATTATTTTGATACCAAGATACCAACTTTTTAAATGACTATTTTACATCAGAATATTTTGAGTTTGTTCAAATCTTTCAGAACAGTTCTGGATTTCTAGTCACAGAGACATTATTAATCAATTAATGCATATTATAGATGTCTCACAGAGACGAAACTGTATTTTATTTACGGAGAAAGTAGGTATAGAAGTCTTTTGGGTGAACATAGGACTTACGACCTATCGTAAAGCCGGCTTTGTACAGGCCGCATGAAAAGGTGGTTACAACGCGCATATGAAGCGTTGCACGCAATTCAAATATATACAGCTTCCAAAAATTAGTAGGCATGCTATACTCTATCATGGGTGGAAATGGCGAACATTACATTGTGTAAAGTGATCACTTAAGCCAACCATACGATAGGTCGTAAGTCCTATGTACACCCAAAAGACTTCTATACCTACTTTCTCATAAATAAAATACAGTTTCGTCTCTGTGAGACATCTATAATATACATTAATTGAGTATTTTATATACCTACTCCATATTTTAATGAATATTTTTAGCAATGTATCAAGATGAAATGTGTAATATTATGTTGTAGGGGGCAATGTTACGATACCACAAGAACAGATTCGTTCGATTGTAATCATTTTCTGGCCTTATGGTAAATGTCTTAAAAAGTGTTTTACGGCTGAAGGGGGGGGGGTAAGGTTTTAAACTTTTTTTTGCATTTTATTTTTAAATTTTTAAATGAATGTAAAACATCGCAAGAATATTGTGTCAAAATTTCAAGTCAATCGGAGCAAAATTGACGAAATTATGAACATTTGAGCGATACTCAGACTGATTTTCTATACCTGCTCGGGCAGCTAAGAAACGCGCTCAATTTGCACCAAGTTATGATGGACACCGCAATTCTACTTTTTTCCGAGACACGTCCGAATAATTGCTGCCATTGCCGTATTTTGTAATATTTCTTCTTGAAAATTTGACATAATATTCTTCAAATGTCATACTTTAATGTATTATTGGTTTTAATAAAGAAATTTTAACTGTGTCGTCACAAAAAATTCACAAAAACATGCCTTTTTCGTACGAATTAACCTTACCCCCCCTTAAGATATTTTGAATAGAGGAGAGTCGTGTCGAATAACAAAGGTGAGTGTGGAAGATTTCCATTTTCTCTAACATTTCAAAACTCGTTACAAAAACGAGTTAAGTTTCTTTTGTCATTCAGGTTTAATGAAATTCAATGCATAGATAATATCGCGGAGGGAAGCGTTTAATGTCATGAATGTATGGCAGTAAAAAGCAGTAATTTCTGCTTTTATATGCATCTCATCCAAAGGACGCCTTCCTTTTACGAGCTGCATCGACTCGTAAACTTATCATCCCAGTTATTCTTGTGAATAAAATGGAATTCCATTTGATAGTTTGAAATCTTTAAGGCCATGATATTTTTTATAGCTGAAATCTGATATCAGTAGATTATTTTGATGGATTTTTCAGTTAGACCGCTCTTTATGTTTATTGGAAAAATTCATTCCTTCAGTAAAATATTTTAATAAATATATAAAACTCAGGATATTTTGAAAATTTTTCATTTATTTATTATTGCATCACAAATAGGGAATGCAATCCCGATCCCGCGAGATCTACAGGCATTTTACGAGATCAATCCCGAAATGAAAAATTCGACGAGATTATTTATTTATTCATTCATTTACGCCTAAAAAGGCTTTTACATATGTAGGTATATAACAGTTATTTGCAAAAATAATATAAACAGAGAGAAAACCAAAAAAAATAAAGTGTATATAATTTACATTATGGCGGAATGAAGCGCTCTCAGTATCGCGCCCCTATACTGTGACAGGCCAGAACCAAACACGTCCGCTATGTTTGTATAATTGTTACCTAACCTGTGTATTCTAGGTACTAGCGAGTTGTAGTGAGCATTTGTTCTAGTATTGTCACAGTAAAAAGGCGTCGGCACTCGAGTAGTTCGACTGGGTACATGGAACATTATTAAGGACAAAATTTCAGGGCTGTGGTAATGCGAGTTTACAATTTTATATAATAAAATCAGGATTATCGGGATTGATCAACATTTTTTATGTTTAATAGTGTATGTCTATAGATCATTTAGTAAGCACTTAAAACTTATGTTCATGTCACATTCATATAATGAAAATAGCTCATATAATGAATAATATTTGCCGTATTTTATCAACCTAACATAGTAATAAAAACTACTACTAACTCTACTGCATTGACTAATTGACGCTTGGAAAACGCCTACAAAAACTATAATGCCATGATTAATTATAAACATTTTATTAAAATTGCTGATATAAAAATGCAAGGCGCTGTCTTTAATTGCTATTCAGCTCTATAAATAAATAAAAAACACAATATTGTATTCAAGAACACATTCTTATTGTGAAGTTGCAATTTTTTCAGAACAAGGTCTGTGAAATTTAAAACCAAATTGATTAATTAATTAGAAAGACATGCAGAAAAATCAAATCCACGAAAAAATATTTGGCTGCTGCCGGGATTCGAACCGTGGATCTCCTCCTATCCGGGGCAGGCGCGTTATCCATTTACGCTATAGCGGCCTCTTCAATTTCCGTGAATGTATGAATGTAGCCACCCAGCCAAATATTTTTTCGTGGAATTGATTTTCTGTGTGTCTTTCGAATTGATTAATTAATTTGGTTTTATAATAAAAATTATTTAAATAATGCGACTAACTTCTGTCCTTTAATACAATTATTTTCTTGTCCACTTTCTTTCTCTTTCTTATGCATTTGTCGGTATTAAATCCTACGATATTGCCTCGCTATAGTATCCGGTTTAACTCAGCGTACCAACTGACTTTTTTCTCCAGAAATTTGATTAATAATGGGTCGAGAATAATGTTATTATGACATGATTTTACGATCTTTCTGAGCGACGTTTCGGATCCCATTACAGGGTCCATCATCACACATCAGCGCTGACGACGGACCCTGTAATGGGATCCGAAATTTTGATTAGAAAGGCCGTAAAAACACGGCGTAATACCCTAGAAAACACAAACCAGAGTAATACTAGGTCAGTTGATTTTTTTATATACCTATTACATTTTCTAAATAAAAAAATCGTAAATGTTTTTTAGATCGAGCAAACTGAATGATAGATGAAACTTAGGCATAAAAAATAAAACTGAATGATGAGAACTGAGTGATGGATAGAATTATAAAGCAATATTTACTTATACATGCGTCAATTTCTAAAATATTCAAAATTTTCATCCATTTATATTCCGAACTGACTAATCGTGGAAGCATTAAGAAAAACTTTCACTCTTTTTCTCGTTTCAGATATATCTCTTAGAAAGATTTAATTCTCTTTTGTCATATCAGTGACATTTATTTTTATTGCTTATCTAGAACAAAGAAAACGCCTAATATATAGAGAGTCTAAGAAAACCCAGTCTGAGAGGGAATATAACTTAAATCGAATGAAACTAGGCGACATTCAATTTATTAGCAGTACGTAATAGATACTTCAGAGATAAAAAAATATTTCACTCAAAAGGAGTACTTTCTATGAGAGTATTAAAATATTGTACGCTACGTGACTATGGGAGGCAAATAAAATACAAAAAACCATTTAAATTTTACTTTAATCCGCCAAATCACTGGACACGAACTTAAGCTGAAACACTATTTCGTAATTCGCACTAATTATCACTAATCACTCGTGTGTAGAACACTAATTCACGTTACTAGAATCTTCGCCGCACTTTATATTACGCTGTTTCTTTCTCTGGGTATATCTGCTCCGTTTCTCACGTAGGTACTCGCGCCAAATATCTGCCTCTTGGATACACTGATTTATCGTTATGGTTTTTATATCGCACGTGTCAAACGTCAAAATAATAACTCGGTCCGCCGCATGCGCGCTAACCCTTTTATACAAATGTGTTGGTTTCGCGATGCCTCGAGAATATTCTTCTCATTTCTAGTGGTCGTTTGATATTTCCAGTGTTTGTTAAGTATAACTCACTGCATAATTATTTTAAATGACTTCAAACTTCTAAAAAAAACTAATTCACACTCGTTAGCATATCTTTGTAGCTATTTATTTTATTTATTTATTAATCCCAAAAGAAAATAAACAAGATATAATATATATTACATAAGTATATAAAATCCTATAAAGGTATGTATATATATATATACATATATACCTGTACATATGTTCGGGAGATGAAAAGTTAGACATGTGTAATAATGAAACACACGACTAAAACTCAAAAAAAAACAATGTAAATTAGTGATTAGTAATATTTTTTATACCCAGCTATCATGCTTATTCTGCCCTATGAAGTAACAGATATTCAAAACTGGCTTCCGTTACACTTGTTATAAAAGTTTTTATAAACTAAGTTATATATATTGTAATAGCCAAGCATCTCCCTTCTTAAATATCTTTAAAATGACAAGTAAAATCCTCGAAATCCTCAGGAAAGGCATAAAAATTGGGTTTCGTTTTTCGCAAATTCTGCGTAAATTGCATTAGATATTTTGGTATATTTTGACAACAAGATAAATCACTATTTTTTGTGTGTTTGGCAAAAAGGACGCGCTTGACGACCAAGTCGAGAGCGGCCCACAAGTCGGGGGCGACTCTGTCAAGTTAGTCCCGGCACAGGATGTCCTCAAACTGTACGGGAGTTTAAATATTTATTTACATTTACATTTTTCTTCGTCCTGGTTTTTATAGGTTGTGTACCGACCGATTCTTTGACCAAGTCGCGGAATTTTATGAACGTGATTTTGAATAAGATTTTACAAAATATTTATTTTCTCTTTGGCATACAACACACCGATTGCTACTTTTTTTAATACATTTTATATACGTACATCTACATATGTACATATCTTTATAGCTACATCTTATTCAATTTTTATTATCCATGTCTATCTAACTATCTAAGCACCGGTTACGTCACCTAGGTTTATAGTAATCTTTTGTTTAAACTACAGATTTTTTTAGGAAAACGGTTGTTTGAGTGATGGGAAATGCAAAAATCTTCGGCTTAAATGATAAAGTTAATGCGTAAAAAATAACATGTTACGATAATCAATAAATATTAATAAAAAATACTTTAAAAGTAAGACGACAGAAAGATCAATGTAATTTTTATTACCTGTACAGCTGTGCAAAAATGATACATCATCAAAATAATAGAATTTTATAAGCATTTAGGTAAAAATTTAATCATTTTGATGGTGCTATGCAACAATTAATGGTGCGATACGTTAACTAATATAAAATAATTTTTTCTTCATAAGGACGATAGTTGGTGAACTTAATCCCACAATTAGTTAATTAATTAATCCGTCAGTCCCCGTAACTTCGTGTAATGTCCGTAACTTTTGTATAGTAATTATATTTCATTTTTTACAGACAATATTTTTTTCGAAATTTTATTTTCGTTTTTTTTATTGAAATAAATAAATATTCATTTCTTAGGAGCCGACTCGTAAAAGTAACATCATTTTTGACGGGTTACAGCTAGTGTGGTAATAAAAATATTTTGCAAACGACGAGACTGTTATATATTTTTATAAGTAAAGGTAAACTAATTGTGACCAACCATATAATTGTGTTGCGAGATCCAAAATTATTGTATTCGCGATAATTAAGTTAGATTACACAACCTGCCTCAAACAATATTGTATGTATGTATATATACATATACATCATCTGCCTCAAACAATATTGTACTTATGTATATATACATATACATACATACAATATTTGAGGCAGGTTGTCCTTAAGGGAGAATAGCGCAAAAAAAGGCAATTTTTGTGAATTTTTTTAGGAAAACCTATGTGTTATGGTATTGGTATCACTTCTACATGAAATTCGATACCTTTAAGAATATGTTAAATTTTTTTCATTAAAAAATATTAAATTGTTGGGTTCTGTCGATTACCGAAAAAAAAGGTCCTCCGCGGTGACCACTCCCATTTTATCTGTAATCATCAAAATAAAATAAAAAAGATTATCAAGACTAACACTTCAATTTAGTCTTTGACGTAGAGGTTTTTGAAAATATAGATTTTTGGACGAAATAACGGGCGTTTATATTTAAAATAGGGTTTTTTAGAGAAAAATTCGGGTATATTACGCCGATAAAAAAAACTAAGTCACTTTAAAAAATCGTACGACAAAGACTAGATAATTATTTATAGAATAACCACTAGAAATTTCAAGTTTATCGGTTCAGTGGTTGCCGAGATATTTTGGTCACCGATTTTCAAAACATGGTTTCAAGTAAAACGCATTTAAAAATTGAGCAATGAACAAATCGCGAAATTCTTCAACTTATATAAAATCATCGATTCCCGGTCCATAATATAAGTCCTCCAATTTCCATATCACTGAGAAACCGAGAAATCTTCACAAACATAATAGAAACAGGTCTAATCATCAAAATAAATTTGTTATTGTTTTAATTTTTTCTTGAAATTTTCACCAGACATTCTTTAGACCTCAAGCTTTAAGAAAATGCACAAAATTAAAAATCTATTTTTTCGAAATGTCTAGGTAGGTTCACCCTTAATTTTTTTCGCGAACAGCCTGTACGTCAAAGTGACGTGTTCTCGTATACGTGTATGTTTTAAAATAATAACCCTCTTTGCGCGGCGCTGGTGGGTCCGGACCGCGCGCTGTTCAGCGGTACATCTCGTCGCAATTTAAATCACTCATCCCACTTCACCAGCCCTTTAGCTTAACTGACATGACGCACATGTGACGGGCTCGGCATAATGACGGCTCAAGTGTATTTACATTTTTTTTAAATTTGATTGGTTTTGAAAAACAAAAATTAATGTTTATTTTTAATTTTATTTTTAACAAATAGACCATCAACAAATCGTTACTTACCATAATAGATTCTTCTAGGTAACATTAGAATGCGAAGTATAAGATTTTTACGAATGTTTTGAGGATGACTATACTATACACTCTTTATTTATTTATTAATATACGGCTAGAAAGAAAGTCTTAGAAAGTATGTATATAATGAATTAAATATATTCACAGAACTTACTTTCAAATATAGGTTGAAATTTCAAAGTATGGGAGTAAATACAATATCATCAATATATTAATTACCCCAACCAATGTCGTACGTTTCTGCATTTGGTTGATGATTTCTATTTGTATACAATAATTTTGCCATGGTGCCCGTTGGGTCGTGTGGCGCAGCGGATAACGCGTCTGACTACGAATCAGAGGATTCCAGTTTCGAATCCTGGCAGAATCGATTTTTTTTTTACGGTTGAAAATATTTTTTTGTTGAAATTTTACTTACATTCTTGGTTATTTATAATGTTGTATAAAAGTAATCAATACTGCGAGAAGAGAAGAGAGTAGGTACCTACCTATCGAACTGTGGTTTATTCCGCTCTGACTTATTAATCGGTTAGAAATACTGAAAAAATACGTTGTCTTAATTATATCTAAACTACCCGTAATTAAAAGTGGAAATTTGCCAGATACAATTGGCCGCGAAGCGGCTGACGTAGGCATAGGTAAACGTTCAGTCTGAACATTATTAATAATTTTTAAGAAAATATAAGCACTAATCGACAGGCTGCCGCCAAAAAATTCGTTTTTAGTGTCTTAGAAAATTTTAACAGTTACTAAATATTTATATATACGGAGAATATGTATTTTACATGTATAAAGCTTACATTATGGTGATGAACCTGTACTAAAATAATTAAGAAATATTCAATATTAATAAGGTTATAATTTTTAAAATTTGTAAGAAATTTTTTATTTTGATGATTTTAAAATGCTTTTGTAAAAGAACAAAGGTTCTATAATATAAATGTATAATAAAAACACATATTTTCGTCAAAAACGCCAAAATTTGCAATTTGCAAGCCTTAATTGGAAAATTTTTCAAAAATAAAATGGCCACATCGTGTTTATTCTCGTGGAGCTCCTCTGTCGCGACTGAAATATAAGTTTCTCCGTTGCACAGTTGTCTGATACAATATAGAAGGTCATGTACTTATTTAGAAATGAATGTTGTTAAAAGCAGTTAGTTCGTATTAGGTAAGATTAGTCAAAATATTTTATAGCTGTCTCACAGAGACGAAGCTGTTTTTATATGGAAAAGTAGGTATGGTGTCTCTTCGGTGTTTATAGGTCTTACGACCTGTAATATGGCTGGCCTACGTGACCCTTTTACACATTGTAACGTTCAACAATTCCACCCATGATTGACTACCACAGCCATCATTTTTTTTTTTTTAAATATTTATATTGAATTCTGTAAGTGCCCACATTTTTTGACTAAAGTATTCTGTCCTTAAAAATTTTAAGCTTACTCAAAATATTCCGAGGTAAGGTTATTTTAGTTTTTTCAAGGATTTCGACTGAAGTTTGTAAATTTTTCGTCCGGAGCAAATTATCGAGTTTTTTGTCCGCTTTCACTCTAGACCCATCATATTTCCTCGGTGTGTTTTTGAATGGGCCACTCACAACACTGTCATCGCGTGCTCGCCGCGAGGTGTCGCCGCTGCCCTGGGGGGGGGCTGAAAACCCGAACATCACTCGAAATCAACCAGTCAGCGCTCCGTAAAATAATGAATTTCCACTGACATCACAGCGCATAATGGCAAACCGTTTTCCGCGCTCTGCCGCCGAAACTCGAGAGGTTAGCGCCCGCCAAACACGGCAACCCCGTGCGCATTTTGCCGTTTTTATTTTATTTATTTGTCAACTCCCTAGCGGGCTTTTACAATATATATTTCGTTTTAAAATCCAAAATCATTTTAGCTTTCTTCGTATTAAATTCTTTAATAATCTCCTCCGAATAATCACTACACAATAGGGTGTGTCACTTTTTTCAACTTTCGATTTTTCAAATTTAATAGTTCTCAAAAGTTGCCTTTTTATATGTTATTAAATGCTGTATTTACAGTTTTCCTTAAGGGGGGGGGGTAAGGTTAATTCGTACAAAAAAAGACATGTTTTTGTGAATTTTTTGTGACGACACAGTAAAATCTCTTTATTAAAACCAATAGTACATTAAAGTATGACATTTGAAGAATATTGTGTAAAATTTTCAAGAAGAAATATTAAAAAATACGGCAATGGCAGCAATTATTCGGACGTGTCTCGGAAAAAAGTAGAATTGCGGTGTCCATCATAACTTGGTGCTAGATCATCTGAAATCAAAAAATCAAAGTTCATTCGTTAGATAATAGATTTTCCCAGGTAACACTGGGAGGGTTTTTTGAAATTTCAATTTTTCAATTTTTTGGAACAATTTGAAGGGAAAAACGCGATTTTTTGCGAAAAATATCGACTAATTTGTTATTAAAAAATAAAAATTAATAAGAAATTTGAAAAAAAGTCTCCAGCGTTACCTCGTAAATTATGTACAGAAATAGTGTTCAAAATTTCAAAAGGATCGGTGCAGTAGTTTTGAAGTTATGATGAACACCGACTTTGAAAACGTGAGATGTGGGGAAAACGCTTTAAAGTTTTAAGTTCATTTTGATAATCTGTTAGCTTAAATACCTACCCCCGTTCGGGCAATTTCGGCTTCTTTCGGGTCGCGCTCCCGTTATGTGTGCCTCATTAGGTCAGACTCCATACCGAACGGTTGTATTTGTTAGCTTACTTGTTTTGAACCGTCGTAAAGTTTCTACGTATTATACGTAATAAATTTAAGTGTTTAATTCATTCGTGAAACGAATCACAATGACATCGAATCCGTCAAGTTCAAAAGAAACCAGAGGTCGTACGAAATTACGTATTTTTGAGAAATATCCCGAAAAATTCAAAAGTACTATGATACCAACTTATGGATATTATATTATATTTTTTATATTTTTGTGTAGTTATAAATGCAATGCAACTTTTGATAACTATTAAGTTAAAAGTAATTTTTTTTTTCGCCATACAAAGTGACACACCCTACTACACAATGCAACGTTCACCAATTCCATTGTAAGAACATCCTTACATTATCATCTTTATCGTATATATAATATAATCACATAAACCAGCTCATACAGCCTGTAAGCCCTGAGCCATCGTATAAGAGACTTCCACCCACTTTTCTCACAGCAAAATTAGCTTCGTCTCTTGTCCGTCCAACATGCCCAAACCGTCTTCGTCTTCGAAGACGGTTTAGGCATGTTGAGCGAATGAATGAGGAAAGAATGGTAAGAAAGATATATAAAGTAAGTGTTGATAGCGTCAGAAAGAGAGGGCGACCGCGGAAGACGTAGCGTGACCAGATTAACCAGATACTGGAAGATGGTCCCATTAGAAGCCTCAACAACCGGCAGAGAGGACAGAGCGCCACACTCTTCTGTCCTGACACACAACTCTTGCCTCATTCACAAAATTTTATAAAAATAACTACATATGAGGTACGACAATTTAATTCTCAGAACGGTTACCAGTGACGTATATGTATTAGTTGTACTTGTGTTTGAACATGTTTGAATTATGTATATGTGTATGTGTAAATTTCAAATCAATAGACCCAGTTGCTATTGGGAAGGTAAAGTGGGCAATGGAAATTTAGAGCAGTAACTAAACCAGACCATGTCACATGTTTATTATTCATTATCGAATTTTTATGGTATATTTTATTTTAAGTATTTAATAGCTATTCTTTTTCCTTTTCTGCTTTTTTCATTATTATTTTAATTATTTCTCTTTTTCTTCCTTTTTCTCCTTTTTATATTTTCTCTTCATGTGCTTCAATATAACATATATGTAATTTGCAATCTATATGGCGGACCAGGTCTTGCACTAATAACCTGGTTACGCTGGAATAAGCATATTATTATTATTATTATTATATATACATACATCTTCGCACGCAAGCTCGATTGTTGAGGACCATTCTCCAGTACCTGGTTAACGTGGTCATGCCAGTCTTCCGCGGCCGTCTCCTCTTTCTGGTGCCGTCAACTCTCGTCATATATTTTTCTAACCATTGACAAATTGACATTGAAAATGACAATTATTTAACAATCTAACTGCTGATATCTATCACAGTGGATAACCACACAAACATGCTGGCAGCGCATCTATCACCATGATTTAAATTTACTTATACTAGAAGGGAGATCGTTTCTGGATTATTCCACGCAGACGCGGCCGCGTTCTAATATTTTTAAATTAACCTCTAAATTGAAATCTACTCAAATATGGTGTCGCGCCTCGCACGTGGAATAACCCAGCGGAAATCGTTCACATAAATTTATCTTGAAAAACACGGCATTTAATCTAACATGAACGCTGAATAAAAAAAGTCACAACGATGCAATGTGATTTCTTCCGACACCTGAACAGTGATGTCTTTAACTCATCATCATCATCATTCTTGGCACTACAACCCTTGGTGGGTCTTGGCCTCCTCGATAATTTTCCTCCACTCATCTCGGTCTAGTGCCAGCTCTCTCCAGTTTCGAAGCTCTAAGGCAGAGATATCTTTGAGGACGTTGTCACTCCATCTTAGTTTTGGCCTTCCTAAGCTCCTTCGCCCTGTTGGCCTTGAGTTTAGCAGGGACTTTGGTGATTGATGCTCGGACATTCTCTCCAAATGACCCAGTCACCGAAGTCTTCCCAGTTTTATAAACTTTGTGACGTTTGGCTCCTTAAATAGAGTATAGAGCTCATTGTTGTAACGTCTGCGCCAAAATCCATTTTCTAGAACCGGTCCGACGATACGCCTCAAAATTTTCCTTTCAAAAACGTCCAGTGCTCGCTCATTACTTAGTTAGTTAGTACCCACGTCTCAGCTGCGTACGTGATCACTGGCCTAATAAGCGTTTTGTACACTAATATCTTGGTGTTTCTGGACAGCAGTCTGGATTTTATCTGCTTTTGTCTTTAATCTTTTGATGTCTTTAACTATTTATTTATTTATTTAATGTTCATGGAAGACCAACAGCACAAAAAAAGCGTAGAAAACATTGATACAATATAGATGGCCAATTACAGGTCTCCACATTTAGAAATATGTCAGTAATGATAAATATTTATGAATGACTAAGGCATATTAAAAATTATATAGAAAGAAAGAATAAAAAATTTAAACAAAAGACAAAGAAACTTAATTATTACGTGGAAAAAAATTCAGCACTCAAAATTTTTCTTAATCTTGTGTGGCTGCACTCGAACAGATCAATATCCAATAATCTTATCAGTTTATTGAATGCATCGCATACCCTCAAGAAATATGAATTACTCTCTCTCTAACTGTACTCATTTAATTCAATCCTTGAAAGAAACCATGTTTATTTTTATAATATGCGTCGCGGTTGGATTGCGGCCGATGAGGTACAACCCGGGTATGTCTGCGCCGCTATCTACATTTATAATCGTATGAGGAAGTTCAGCGTTCTAACGCATTCGAATCATTTTAACCGCATAGCAACACAAGTAGTGGCGCACCCCGCTTCCTCGATAACCTCCCCTTCCGAGAATTCTCACACCCTGGGCCACCCTCCTCGCCAGCCGCGCTCGCACAACCCCGAGCGCCGTCGCCAAGTATTCGCCATCTACCCTTAAGCTGCAGGGGTAAATTTCCGAAAAATATCAAATTCATATGCACAAATGATTAAAAACATTTAATCAATTTACACAAATTATAAAAAATATCTCATCTATTCTTCTGGGTTTTCTAAATAATGGCGATCGTTATTTTTAGATTAATTAAAAAAATTAATTAATTTAAAATGTGGAGGTTTTTGGTATCTGCAATACAATACTGGAACATTTGAGAAAATTACACATTTTGTAATGTTAACTTGTTACTTATATTTAGGGTTAATCTTTTTACTACTCGTATAACACATTATTTTAACTTTTTATTTATTTATTTATTAATAATGAATCTTAACAGTTTTTTAAACATGTAATGTAAAAGCATAGTGTTCATTTCATAGACCAATTAAAAATATTCACAGATGTTAAGAACAATTTTAGATAAGATATAAGTTTATCGTTCTCTTAATATAATTGGATCAATAATACTAATAGATGAACTTTTATATCAACCTTTAGTTTGTTTTTTCTTCTTTTTAACATATTATTGTACATGTTATTATTTTCAAAGTCTTAAAATACTAAACAAACATATCCATATTTTTTATATAATAACGAAATATTGTTATATAGGTACATAATTTCAATTAAATAATTACTGATAAAAAATGATGAACACACTCATAATTAAATTTCTGACTTAGATGCCTAGGCTAACGAATTTGCAGACCTACCTTAATCATTTAAATATATATGAAAATTTCCTAAATATCCGTGGATTTGATAAAATATTTCAACAATATATAAACACATTTTCAATTGTAAAACTTTCTCCATTTATCAGATAATTATTTTCAAACACGTCACTCTATATTTTTGTCAGCTGTATAGGGGCGGATTTGTTTGTATAACCCCAATAGTAACTATCCTGATACCAAAACGATTGTGTCGTTACGATAAACCTTGCAGACAGATATATTACATTTAAGCTTCGCAGTGTAATGAACCAATCTAAAAAATGATTTAAAATGTAATTAAATGCCTGCACATGAACACCACATGATCGCATGGCGATAGAATGACTAATCTATGCCAGTACGCCCACAAATACGCCCACATTGATAGATAACCACAGAAACACACCTACATATCGTCTTTCAGTAATGAAAGTTCATTTATCTTATCACACCAACATGCCAGGATCACACTATCATACTTGCGTTCGCTCAGGGACCACACTATCATATAAATACCTTTTTTATAAACTAATGTTTTCAGGGTTGTTTTTTTATGTGCTGTGTTCGCTTTAATTTATTTTTACTGCATAACCACCAATATATATCCCATATTTGTTTTACACTGCACATGCACGTGGATTTAAAAGCAATTTATTACTCCCTTTATATTAACTCGTGGCGTCTGCTTGCTTGCTTGCCGGCTTGCCGTAAAAAAAAACTTTGGATCGATTTTTGACCCTTTTCCCGTGATGCAATCGAGCTAAAACTTGGCAAGTAGACTCGTGGCGACGATCAAGAACATCTATCAAATTTTCGTTAAAAAAATTAATAATTATAGTATAATTTCGGATTTTTAGAAATTTTATTGGTTTTTTCAAATTAGAATCATTAGAAAAGTTTGATTAGCAACGGCGGCGGCGGCCCAATAACGTCGCGGAATATTTTCTAAATTTGAATTACTTCGTCGGAATACATAATAGGTACTTCACTACGAATGTCGAAAATCTAAATTGACTGACAAATGTTTTTAGAATTTAATCTTCAAAGCATGAAGTGTCTTATCAAAGCTCAAAAAAACTGACATTTTAGAAATATATTAAATTACTGTAAGTTTAGTGTTATGTTATATGTTTTAATTCGTCTTTAATTGTTGTTATATTTGACAAAGAAAGGGAGTATAATAAAAACTTGGTTTTTATGGGTTACTTTTTTTTACATTATTTTTGAGTGCGTTAAATTTTTTTCAAGAACACAAATACTGCATTTTTGACTCCAGAAAGGTCGTCATTAATCAATCATACTCTAGACATTTTTTTTTTTATTATTTAATAGATAAATATTTTTTTTTACAATAAAGATCGTGACAGTTTTTACAATGGTATTTCTCTTCTACATGAGTAATATAAATCGTGAGTAGGAGAGGAGTATCATTATATTTTAAATATATTAAATAATAAATAGTACGTACTATGTACCTATATATAAGAAGAAAAAAAAAGTAACTTATATGCGATAATCACAATGCAATTATGTGAGACAACAGTAAAATAAACTAATAATAAGTAAAGAATTTAAAAATGAATATAGTAAAGAGAAAAATAACGGAAAATAAATGTTTCATTACCAGCGGTGACATCTATAAACTGCTTCAAGGGGATGATAAATTTCAACAATAGATGGCGACAGCGTTACTAAAAGTGAAGCGTTGTATATAAATAACATATCGACGGCTCCTACGTATAATATTGTAACCCACAAATCGACGATTTTGAGTTTTTTGTGTATAAACATGTGTATTTAATTATATATTTAATTTCAAGAAAGAAAAATAAATATTTTGCAATAAATAACGTTTTATTATTATCAAAAAAAAAATTTCGTTCTAGGAATTAAATATATAATTAAAAACATATGAAATACACAACAAACTCAAAATCGTCGCTTTGTGGGTTACGATATTATACGTAGGAGCCGTTGATATATACAGCATTCAAAAATTTTTTAGATGCGGTGGTCAATAATGTTTGAAATCGATTAATGTTACATTGTGTAAAGTGATCACTTGAGCCAGCCATATGATAGGTCGTTAGCCCTGTAAACTCCTAAAGACTTTCATACCTACTTTCGCCTGCATGAGGCATTTATTTTAGCTGAATAAACATTCTTAATATGACAAACGCAAGTAAGTTGAGACTCAAACCTTGAACATAAACCGACAAACAGTTTAATTTTACAATTATACAACTTTCTATACACAATTTCAACTTTCAACTTTTGTACCGTTGTTGTTACACACCGCTATTGAATTTCAGCTTACAACCGTAAAGTCAACGAACCCTACACAATTCTTGCCCAACGTATTACGGTTTACAATGTAAGACGTCAATTTTATCAACCGTGTCTGTGTTCATATGAATGGTCATCTGTCATATTTCATTAGGTATACTATACTAGGTTCACACATTCAATATGCCCGACTAGTATTCTGTGTTGCGCGTAAAAGTGTCATTTTGACACATAAATTATAAAAATAAAAAAAACAATTTTCATCGCACTCACGTATACAGCTAAGGTTCCACGACCTTCTTCGACAACATTTTTCACGACAATTACGTTTATGTAGTCTCTAGTTTTGGACCACAAATGTATACAAATATACTTAGGTTTTCAAAATCTTTTGGTTTGTATTTTCTGTGGTAATATGCCAAGTTTTTACGACTTTTCTGGCAGACGTTTCGGATCCCATTTCAGGGACTATTATCAGGTCTGACGTATTGTGTATTGCTGAACAACAACTTGATTAGCTAGTACTTAAAGCATCACTTACAACGTTTCATCCTGCTTTCAACACGGTATTGCAAGCCAATGCTTAATCACAACATCAATACTCACAACAACACATCAGATTGTATTTTTTTATTTTTTTGCACATATCTGCAATATCTAAGCAATTTATTAATTTTGTATAGTATTTTGTCCTCATTTTATTGTAAAACTGCTCATCTCGGCATCTGAGATGATACAGATTGAATATCTAAAGGTTTCCTGGTTTCGGCACCAAAAATGTACACTGTTGAGCGGCATAATCTTGACACTCAAAATATACACACTACAACAACTAGCTGCTTGCACAGCTGAAATTGTACTTACGGAGTCCGTCCTGGTTCTTGGGTTGCAGAGCTCCGCTTGTTGTAGATCGAGTGAACTTGGAAACAGCGCAATATGTCTTTTTCCGAAAGGCTTTAACTGCGGCAACGTCGCATTCGGAATCAAAGCTACACGTCCATTTCCGAATGGCTTAAACATTCAAACAAAATTTTTCAATAGAGAAAAGCTAATGGAATTCCGAATTCTAAGTGTCAACTGGTTCGGATTTCGTAAGTTAAAATCCTGGCCAGCAATTGGAGCAGAATACCTCGAACGTCAATTTCGACCAATGACACTTCATTATTTCGATCGGCGGTCAGCGATCACGAAACAGGAGTATTTCCTCGCACATAAGTTCACGATAAATTAATAAATAAAATAACATAATTTAATACTTGGAAAAAATATCGATGGTTCGTCACTTTTTATATGATGGCTCCGGCTGGTACGTAGCAAGCCACGCACACACATCTCGTGCATGGACCGTATGGGTGTCGAATGACATCAGAAGCAATATGCATGCAAATTCTTGGGCATACGGGCGATGTACGTATCGTCCACATTCCTTATATATTTAAGGTCTATATTTGCCTGCCCGCGTATGCGCAGTCTCCTATCAATATTAATTGTCGAGCTGCTGGTTCCGTCCTCTAGTGTCATATTCGTGGTCGAGTGGTGGCGGCATAACTTGACACCTTGGTTCGCCATTTTATTCCCTAAAGCGACATTATTTTTGATTAAGAAAAATATTGAATAACAAATTGTTAACATTTATTTATAATGAAGAAGATATATTTTAAATATTTCACAATTTATATTTTATTTTTTAACGAGCAGACCGCCAACAGGTCTTTACAGACCCTCATAGTGAGAGTCCGAGAGTGACACTATAGTACTAAGTATACAAATTTATTTTATGAACATTTTGATAGTGACTTTTTAAAGATTACATAATACACTTTTGATATTAAATTTTTTTAAATAATGTTTATGATAAAGAATCAAAAATAATGTTTTGTGATAAAGAAACTTAGAATAATGTTTTTTACGATAAACAAATTAAGTATAGGTAATGTTTTTATAATGCGGAAATTATAAATAATGTTTTCATGACAAACAAATTATGAATAATGTATTTATGATAAAAAAATATATAATAATATAATTTAATATATAAAATGTTGACAACAAAATTTAGTATCGCAAATTAATGTATACCTACGCATCAAGTGATTAATGTCAATTCGGAGCAGTTCCAAATACTCGTACATAGAAATATTTAGCAATTGAAAAAAATACACAATTTTAAGAGTTCATATTCTTATTTTAAAACTCAAATATAGGTTAAAAAATGTAAATTCATGTACCTTTCACAAAAGTTTTGA
This sequence comes from Agrypnia vestita, assembly GCA_016648135.1. Classification (NCBI taxonomy): domain Eukaryota; kingdom Metazoa; phylum Arthropoda; class Insecta; order Trichoptera; family Phryganeidae; genus Agrypnia; species Agrypnia vestita. The sequence continues at coordinate 91,478 of JADDOH010024838.1, forward strand.
AGGAATCAATACAAAAATTAAGTTCTTATACCATTCGAGTCATTACACCAAAGTGACAATTTACGATTGACAGAATATTTAAAAAGTATATACTAACTTTAAAATTAGTTACCGTCAGGTCGGTGGTTCGAGCCGCATTTCAGGATACCAGCAAGTTAGTTCTATATTTATAGCGCAGGCGTTTAGCTTACTCTGAAAATAGTAAAAATATTGTTGCGACACATATTCCGTGTTCGTATCTCTATTTAAAAAAATCTTTTATATTATATGTATAAATAGTAAGATGTTATATTTACAATAAGTATATCTTTTACTTTTATAAGTATTAAAATATTTAGATAAATAGTAAGAACACTAAGTATTTGGGAAACCTAACAATTAAATTTGAATGTTCATTGGGCTGCATTACATTTTGTTTAAGTATTTTTTTACATCTTTAATTTATTTCAAGCGACAATATCTTCGTATGTAATGTAAAAAAATATACAACTATAACAAAAATAAGTATAAAACAATATTGTTTTATACTTTTATTTTTAACAACTACTTAACATTATTCCACCAAGGCAGTTATTCCAACGGGGAATTACAACATCTGCTAGAACAATTTATCGTGAATCATAGGTATTAGAAATAATAATTATAGGTATGTCTTTGTGAATTGCAGATATCGTCGGCAAAGTAATAATTTAAAATAAATGTATAACTATTATAAATAAGTTGAGAGCTGGTGTGGTCCCTAATGATAATTTACATTTTAAATGTAAATTATCTGTAATGACCACATTCATCGGATAGAGATAAATGTTTTTAATTTTTGAGGTCTCACTTGAAGAGATTAATATATCATTTATTTTATCCACCCTATCACCGTATTTTTAAAAATTATAATACCCTTTACAATGGCGTTATTAAGTCGTTGTGAAATATTCCAGATATTGAAATTATAAAATAATAATTCAAATGAAATTTAATAAATAAGATAATATGTAAACATCACATCACAAGGATTTTTTTCTAAAAAAATCAAATTAAATAGAATGCCACACAATACGTAACGCACAGTTGGCACATTTTAAGCACAAAAAATTAATCAAGTGTACAAAATAATATGATCCCCTAAATGATTCAGAAACCTTCGTAAATAAGATTGCTTCTCCTAGCAAAGAAATTGGCGAGAAATCCGACTCAAGGACTTATAAAGGTTTGACAGACACTTTTTTTACGGAATTGTATCTTTTCGAAAAAATCGTAAGGAACAGTGTATTATTTATTGTATAATATTAATTTAATATTTATTATGTACCTAAATACATTTTTGTCCTATCGGGAATACAACATCTAATCTACGTTAGAACGCCCACAATTACGCCCCAATTGATAAATAACCACAGGAATACATCTACAAGTATACATATGTACGTCAAAAATGATTGATGACTACATTCAAAGTTCGGCGTAATGTACACAGGGTTATTTGTAAAACATTAATAACCTCGCAGGACTATACTCCTGCGAGCCTTGAATATATATGCCTTGAATATGAGTCGAAAATGTTCAAGCTATCATGACCTATTATCAATAGTTATGGAGATATGCGACATCAAAGTTGGCATTTTTTTTCAATATTTCTGACTTATTTTTTGTAAAACGTTGGACTATCATTACAATAACTAATATCAATTACGAAAAATTCATTCGTTTCAATACAAGTTAAATAAAATGATTAAAACCCTGAAAAAATCCCAATTGGAATGTTTTCCAATTGGAATTCGAAGGTTTGTATTTTTTATTTGACTTGTATTAAAGGGAATGAATTTTTCATACTCGATATAAGTTACTGTAATGATAGTCGAACGTTTTACATAAAATAAGTCAGAAATATTGAAAAAAAATGCCAACTTTGATGTCGCATATCTCCTTAACTATTGATATTAGGTCATAATAGCTGGAACATTTTCGACTCATAATCAAGGCAGGAGTATAGTCCTGCGAGGTTATTAATGTTTTCCAAATAACCCTGTATACTAATTCGTATCATGATTTAAAAATGTTATTTAATACACTACGTGGACTGTTCAAGATGACCACATGGCGATGTAATGACCAATCTATTTTAGAACACCCACATTGATATATTACCACAGAAACATCCCTTGTTATCATATATCATATATAAGTTCAATTATCGAATCAGAAAACTCACGCGGACCAAAAGGAATTTGTCATTAATAACTCATGCAAGAGTTGTTTTAACATCGGTTGGTGAAATGAAAATGACTCTAATTGAATACTACCTTGCGCCCAAACACGTGACTTTTTATAAGCGAAGAATCAAAATTTAAAAGAGATGGGGAAAGGTTGCAAGTGGACGAGGGAAAATTGATGTGCCAAGACAGAAGAATATGGCGTTCTATTCTCCCTGCCTGCCCCTGCAGAGGAATGGCGTACAGTTGGTTTGTTACTTATATAATATTTATTATTGATCGATTTGACGTTTACCTTGTAGAGATTATTCACTATGAACATTAAAATGGACGAAAAACGTAAACTTTGTTGACTGTATGTGAGTTTAATTATCATTTTATATTTTAATTGTTTTTAGGGTATCAGAATCTATCAATTGATTAGGTACTGACAATGATTGATTCTGATACTCTCGAAACTCGAGTAATAGAAAATAAAATTATAATTATACTCACGTATTTTATGTTTTTGGCCCAATTAATTTACCGTATATTTGTCATGTATTACAGTTATTAGCCTAATGGTCCTAAAAATGAAAAGAAAAATTAAAATAAAAAATAGTATTATGAAATGTAATTAATAAATGGATTTCGGCAGATATCAGGAAATACAGTTCCAAAAAAATGTGTAAGTAAAACGTTTAGACATAAGGTATCAGGTAATATTGTTAAATAGTGGCTCAAATAAAATATATAAAATTCAGATTTTATATATTTTATTCCGGCCATTATTTTACGATATTCATCTAATTATTATATATTTATTTTTATATATGAATAATATAACTTATGTGACTTGATTATATAGATTATTAGAACTTCAAAACATCTAGCGGAAGAAATGACCCGCGAAAAGCGTCATTTTCAACAATACATCAACATAGAAAATATTTCAGGTTTGATCCTATAACGTAAGTCTGATGGCCACTATTTAACTAATTATCATATATTTATTTTTGTAGATTAACAATATAACATTATTATCTATATAACTTCAAAGCATCTAGTCGAATAAATGACCCGCGAAAAGCGTCTGGCGATGATGAATATGAATTATACTGTCCCGTTAAACATATTAAAATATTGAGTTTATATTTTTACATTTTATATGCTCATTTTTTTGTATCTGTATTATCTGTTATCTGCTAAAATTAGTGATGCAACGAATACGAATAATCTTATTCGCCGAATAGTAGATATTTACCGAATATTCGTATTCGCCGAATATCATCACGAATATAAAAAACAAACTATTTCTATCTGAACGCAACGCAATGCACCGTGTATCCGAACACACCTACGCACTACGCACTCTAACATCGGGGATTCCCCTAAAATTGAATGAATGGATTTGTTGAGTTCTCAAGTTGTCAATTGTTACTTGTTTCACAGCATAATATCTTTCATCTATATCATCGTTGGGTTTTTGATAAGGTTAGGTGCTCATTTCATGTTGTTTTTGTTTTGTAATACGTATTATTCGTTCCATTTTATTTCCGTTGTGTGTAAAAGTGTTAACTCTTATAAGCGTGAAAAAAGTGATATTTATTTTCGACCTCTGGAAATGCACAAACAAACAAATAAAAGAAATCGTCTTACGCCTGAGAAGTCACAAATGTTGCGCTTTTTGAACAATAAATTGCCGACAGTAAATTTAAATTATTAAATCTCTCAGTAAAAAAAGAACAATGGTATTTTATTTATTACCTTGTTGAATTATTCGTATTCGTATTTGCCGAATAGTAGGTCTGATATTCGTATTCGTGAAATCTTCGTTGCATCACTAGCCAAAATCCCCCAAAATTAAGTGTCATAATGTAAAGCCATGTATTCACTAGGGGACAAATTGTCCCTCAACAGCACGCGCGGCATAGAGTCTACGTGACGTTGCAACGTCGTGCATTGTTCCGTGACATCGCGCACAACATAGCGCGGCATTTCTACGTGCCGTGGCAACGTTGCCATGCGCACGGTACCCGAGCGAGCTCACTGCAACATTACGCGGAGCGTCAGTCGAAATACGCATGCGCTATATCTGTCAAGATGACAGTGTGGACAAACGAAATTGTTCTTGAATTCATTGAGCTGTATCGATCGAAGATCGCATAGAATATCCTTCTTTCTCTTTGCAGTAAATAATTTCGCATTCTCCTCTTTTTTCTCCTCTTACGTTTCGATAAACTCATTACGCAGATACGCAGATGTCATCATAACCTCATACATTTCCGCGACATGTGGAAAACAATAATTATTTGCAAAAAGGACCTTGTTTTTAATAATATTCAATTTACTACAGTAAAACCTCGTTAATTTGAAATTGCGACCCAAAAAACCCAAAAAAACATTTCGAATTGCGCGGAACCCCGTTTCACCAAATGAGATACCGCAGCTGTCAACATAACCTCATCGGGTGACATTTCCGCGACAAGATATGCGAGTCCCGGTGTGCACACGTCAAATGACCGCGTCATTGTCCCCGAAACATGAGCGTAGATGTTGATGCGACATGCCGAGCGGAATGTTTCGCGATTTGTCCCCTAGTGAATACATGGCTTAAGTCTGGCGGTCGCTGGCTCTCGGTCTTTACCATCCCCACGCATTATAGCGGCCACCGAATAGAGTCGGACCCGACAAATTCTTCCGTCAACCATCAGGGCTGGGGATGACCGTCAAGTGCGAGCGCCCGCAGCTTTGACACTGGCGATTGTTTGTCGGTATTCGTAGGGTTTCGGAGCTCTCGGTGAGTCACGCACTTCACCCCTAGTGGGGGCCTGGGGGGGGCGCCCTCGAGTCGAGCGAAAAAGTCGAGAGCCCACTCGTCGGGCTGATGAGGATTACTCCCGCTGTATCGCGGATATTGATTCCGCGACTCCGCGTCGCGCCGAGGGTGACTTATGGAGTTTCTATTTTATTTTATTTTATTTTATTTATTTATTTATTTATTTTATTAATTACACGGCTTAATAGCCTTTTACAACAGGTTTATACATAATTAAAATACAACAAACGATTAAATGTAAAAGAAAAATAAAGGGTATAAATGTAAAAAAGTATATATACATAGTTTAAACATAATGAGGTTAGACATATATGTAAAAAAGTATATACGCAAAAAAGTGTAAAGTAGTGATCTCAGAAATTTTTACTCACCGATAATATAGCAATATTAAATTTGAATAGCCAGGTATATATAAAAAATTTAAGACATTATATAAAAATTTAATATTTTGAAAAGAAATGATCATATAATGATTTTTTTAATTTTTTTTTTTTTTTTTTTATTCTTTATTATTATTTATTTATTTATTTTATTTTATTTTAATAATAATAAATTTTTTGAGGAATCCTCCAAAAACGCGAGGTCTGTATGTGCACGCTGCGTGAAACGCGCGACAGCTTCGGGTTGAATATTTTTCACAAAATAATACGAGCAGCTTTCAATTCAATGTATTCAACAAAAAACACAAGCTGAAATTTAATGCGTACATATTATTACATTTATTTTATTTTTTATTTTATTTTTCATTTATTAATAAATCTTAAAAAATACAATAATTGATGTACAGGGTCTTGGGCCAATTACAAGAAAACACATGTATACAAGAATATTATAACAGGATCGATAAAAAAAAAAAGTAAAAACAACATGTCAAATAGTGAGTTTTTGTGTGTTTTTATGTGTCCGTGTGTGTATGCGTTTTTATGTTCGTGTGTGTGTTCACATATGTGGGAAGAAAAATGTCATCGCGCGAGTTTATACGTAAGGGATTTTGTAAACTGTTCATAACTTAAATTTAAAATATCGAGATCTGCAAAGGTAGTGTCATAGGTATCTAGAACTCTGTTAATAATACAGTTTTTACCGTAGTTTGTTCTCCAATGATTTAAGTGGAAAAGGCGTGGTGCTCTTGTTCGTTTCTGCGGGACATTAAAGTTTCTTTTTTTTAAGGACATTTAATCAATTCTCATATATACTCTCTCCGTATATTTCTTTCTGAATATACAGAGAGAACACGCATAAAAATTCGGAATATGCATACACAGTGTCCGGTGACCGGTGTCGGAGCCTTTAATAGCCAAAAATATGATCAATTTCATCGACAGAACGCAATAAACGAATCTACGCGCTGCACATGTGGAGTTATTTTGTCACTACTTTAGTTTCCAAAAGAGCGTTTCCTTTTAAATGACAGTTGTGACAAAATAACCCATCGTGTATGTGCAGTACAAAACTTAAGCACAAAGTCGTTGCCATATAACTTAATCACTTTAATTACTAACTTTCGTCACATTCTTTTCTGAAATGGAAAGACTTCCACACACGTTTCGCATGTAAATAGCTTCGTCTCTGTGAGACTTATAAAAACACACGTTTTTGCGAGTTGCAATTTTAGGTTTTACAGTTCTATGATATTTAAAATAAATTAGAACAATATACATATAAGAAAATAAAAAAAAAATATTTTCCTTGCTGGGAAACTGCGACTCCAATCATGCTACCTTAACCATTTTAGATACAATTTGAGTCTTATATTTGCATTTTTCTGATATATCTATTTTTTCAGTTGAAAATAGCTTTCAACTTTACATTATGTAATGTATCCCAAAAACTTTGTGTTATACACGCTAAAAAGCGCTAGGATGAATCAATCAATTTTTTATTTGATCTTTAATATCCTGAATACAAATTTATTTTTATATTGTTGCACTTTAAGCTCTTATTTATATGATACTAGCCGCTAGCCGCACACCGGTGAAAAACGGGAAATAATAATAATTAATAAAGATAATTGCGTGACCGCGCAACATAAGCCGCGCGCTGATTGCGTGTCACACTCCAGTCACTATCCAAATCTGTCATACAGCAAGTCACGGACAGACAACTTCAATAGATTAAAAACAATTAATTTTTTTCGATTTTTTCTTAACATTTTTTTAATTCATCTAATTTGTTTAAAATCATCAAAATAATTATTTTTCTCGATATTCTAAATGTGTGCAGATTGAAGAATTCAAATAGTTTGTATACTTCCGACATATTTGTTTGCCAGACCCGGTGGTTGTCACTTGTCACTTCCCTTAGCATTTTTTTTGTTTCGTGGATAGTTTGTCAAATGCCTTGGGGGATGAGTAAACCATAAAGCCAGCCAATGTTTATGAAATTTATGTTTATGAATTATGCGTTTTATTGTAATTCTAAGGGAAAGACTATATTTTTTTTTCTCAAGAGAAATTTTATTTAAAATTCCCCCAGGACGAAGCGTTCCAAGCGATCTAAATCTTAGTGTTATCATTAATCAGAAGTTTTCAGCAAATGCGGACATTACTTAGGCATAATTTAGCTACGTTTTAAGTTACGGAAATTAATTTATTTCTCAATTTTACTATTTTTTCATATTAACATTTAACAACATTACTTCAAATAGCAATTTATTGTATTATTTATGGATTTAGCGTTTATGTTGTAGAGATTATTAGCTGTTCCCGCGCGGCTTCGCACGCGTAGATTTTTAGTACACTGTTTGGATCGTCATAGAACTTTTGCGAACCTTCTAGAACATTCTCCTTCCAGAACCTTCAAGAAATTTATCGAATGTACAGGAACCTTCTAGACACACCGACACATTACGCCACTCAGCTTAGAAACTTATATAACTTTCGGGAATTTTCCAGAACCTTTTCCTTCCAGAACTTTCTAGAGCAGGTTTTTCCGGAACCTTCTAGACTCACTGACTGAAGCATTTGCGACCTTCCTATAACAAAAAAATGCACTAGAAAGCACATTTTCATCACCCACTCCCACCCCAATAACACAAAATTCCCAAAAATCATTAAGGCCAATAATGACCACAGTACCCAAATTTAGATTTTGACTTACCAGACCTCACTTGATAATAAGCTTTCGATACGAACGGATGTGCTCGCACTGCCCCTCGTGACGGAAATTTATTAACAAGACAACCTGAATATGCCTGTTGTGATTCAGGCGAAACGTCGGTTAACGAATGGTCCTTCTGAGGACCAGATTTTGACGCGGGTGACCCCCAAAGAAATTAATACTAACATTTCTAACACCCATGAAAACCTTCATTATAACATATATATATATATATATATATTGATTCACGATGATCATTAAATAATATTAACCTTATTACCTATACGAGCGTTTAATAATAATTTTTTTTAGTAGATACTTAAATTTCGAAAGAAAATGAATTACTCATCGACAGTCAGTTTGATACTTCAGAGATATTATGTTTCTATCCCAACCTAAGTAGTGAAAAAAATATAAAATATTATTAAACTCACGTAGAGGTAACACAATTAATTAAGGTTAATATAATTTAATCATCAAAAATTTATTCTACTACATTCTCCTATCACTGGATAATACATATTTTGAGAGTCAGTCCATTATAAGTATATTGTGGATATCTAGGAATCTTCCGAAAATATGTACATGTATGTAGGTAAGTGATTGTCATTATATGCGTAAGCATATACTTCGGCAATTTTATATAATACTAGCGGACCCACCAGACGCTGTCATGTCCGAACATTTATTTGCATATCAGAACATCAACCCTAAAATTTCACTATAAAATAAAGTACATTATATTTTACATTAGTTCAACACCTTTTTTCGTTTATTAGTCAACAATTTTCGTAATATTTTATTTATATCATCTACATATTTTTTTTATTACAGTTGCCGTAGATGTTGAATTCTGTGGTGTTTGATGTACACACTAATAACTTGGCGCTTATACAAAATAATTTTTTTAAATATTTATGCCAATACATGGAAAAAGAAGAATTTAAGGGATTAGAATGAAATAGAAATTTGTGTACTATCAAATATACGAAAAGCCAAAATTATAATTAATAGAGAAATTTTTTGGTATTTAAATAGAGAAATATCATTTTTAATAAACATTTCCCAATTATAATATTATTACTCTATATTAACAGAATTACAAATAATTAATATAAATATCTTTCAAATGTACGTGACATATTTCTTTACCTTCCTCTTAAAATTTGTTCATTTTTTCATTCCTAATATTCCCCCATAGTTTACCTACAACTTCATTCCACTTTGCATGATTGAATTTTACGATCGTGTCATCTTTCAAAAAGGTTAATAATCATAACGTTGTTACCAAAATACAAACCGATAGACGCGCTTTTGAATTATATCAACATGAATTTGTTGAAATAACAATTCTGTCCAAGAAAAAAAATGGTTTGAATTTAGATAACGAATCCGCAAGTATTTTCCTACCATTCTGATAGAGTGAGCTTCTATTCGCGACTAATTTATTCGTTCGTCTAGACGTGTGTTTATTTATTTTGCTGTTTATATTAATTAACATGCCGGCTATATTCTTTATTATTTATCCTCCGACTGATGAGGAAGAAGAGGGGTAAATAAAAATATTGCTGGAGCTCTTCACCGATACTTGGAACATGGGCTTGTCACAAGTGCGAAAAACGTATCAGATAGTAGCGTAGAAAACAAATCCATACATTATATGAACACTCGGCGGCGGTGAAGTTTTCACCGCTCAGTATTTTGAAAGCCGTGTATATTCAGCGAATTTTCTTTTCTTTCCGCATTCTTCTTTTCCGCCAGTGTTCACTGTGAATCGAATTGCTGCTTAAGTAAATGAAAAGAGCGGGCGCTTTATTTATTCTTCTTCAAGTATTTTCAAAAGGCACTACGCTATAATATTTCGAATATCGGAAATAATATTTTACGAAGCGAAGCGAACGTGTTTTAAACCTCTGGATTAAACTTATTTTCGAAAATTTAATTCGCAATACACGCTCGACTGTTGTACGTTCAATTAAAAAATAATAAAATATAAGGAAAAACTTTTATACCTTGTTAATATTTTTCGTATGTAAATTTAAATGTAAATGATAATTTAAAATGATTAAAATAAACATACATTTTTTTTAATGAAACCTCATATTATTTTAGAAAATATAAAGAAGAACTAAGAATGGAACTCTAAGAAGTGTTAGAATAATAGTGCTGTAAGCTATCAGAATTTTCAGAAAACAAGGTATTTTAATATATTAAGGTAAACATTTAAGTGTTATAACAAAACATTATTTTTTAAAGAAATGAGTACTATATATTTAAGGAGATAAATTAATATTACACTAATATTTTAACATATTTTGAACGCGTCTGAGGTATACACTATTTTTTTTTGTCTATCATTCTAAGTGATACATACGTGTAAAGTTCAAATATTTACGCTAACTTATTACTTAGAATGACAAAGCAAGATTCCAATATCGAGACCGATAGTGACGTTTTTAGTTCGATTGATTTATTATCTGACTTATGTAAAATACGTAGGTTCATACGCAAATCATAACTTTATGAATATGTTGCAAATTACTTACAATTACATATAATATGAACCAAATAAGTATTATATTATATCATACAATATATCAATAGATAAGATTAAAAATAAGGCATGATCGCAATGTATTACATATAATTTTTATGAAATCGTACAATGGAGTCATCTCTTCGTAGCAACAACATAAATTTGAATTGTTCGATTCTGAAATGTACTCTAGCGAAGACATAAATAGCGAGACGTCCTTAAAATGAGACACGATTACGAAACGGCGTAATTATTTGAAGAGCGCCGTTTATCCGCCTCTCGCGTTCGATTAACCGGCAAAACGTCGGTAATCGTTCCGGCATATTTCCCCCCAACCCAAAGTAACCTCCAAACTGGTCCGTAAATTTTGCAATAAATTTTCCGTGTACAAATTCGAATTCCGAACGGTCGAAGCCTTTTCTTCGACACTAGCGCCACCTCTCTGCGCGCTCCCGAACTAATCGCCCTAATGCCTTTGCGCTCGAACAGGGCTTTCAGTCAGCGTCGGGTCGCCGGTCGGGTGGGTCGCCTCTTCGGTTGGGAGCCTTCCTCTGGGATAATTTATTCCCATATGTCCGCATATGGCAGGAATAAGTTTTCTGTGATACAATTTCTCCGTGTCACACCCGTTTTCCCTGGTAACATTTTTTTTAAAAATTCAGTGAATTTTGTGTTCTTGTACGTTTTTACAGTGTTAGAAGTGTTGTGTTATTTTATCTGCTTATTTGTTTATTTGTTTTTATCTAAAAGTCTATCCGTACGTAATTAACTAATGCATTTTTTTTTCATTTTTTTTAAATATATTATTTGATGATATAGGTCAACGCAAATTTTTGTGGATTTTACTATACTTCAATCGAAAAGGTCGTAATCGAGTGATTAAACTTTTACAGCAAACGAATAACATTTTCAACATAAAAAAAACATTTTCGCACCAGTTCAGTGTTAATTAAAACTGTCATTCAATGTCGATGTTAATATTGTAAAATAGATTTAAGTTAATAGTCAAGTAAGCTTACCGTAAAGTTAAAAGTTTCTCGTTCAAGTTTCGGAAGATCGATCAATCTTCCACATTTTTATGATGGCTTCATTACTTTTTATGATTCATACTGATCGATTTCTTTATAAAGCAGGGAAGCCTTTTGACATTTTAATTTTACAACTTTATTCTCAAAAATATATATCTATCGAATTTAAGAATTATCTAAAATAGTAGATACTCAAGATTGAAATATTATGTAATATTCTCAAAATGGTATACAGTGAATTAACATAGTTCCTTGAAATATGTTAAAATTGTATATATGTAATGTACTACTCCAAATGCAATGTTTCGTAATGATTAATTTCGTATGCACTTCTCCATATTTATGTACGTAAGTACCTATACATATTTCTATATATAATGTATGTTATTTTGTGCTAGAATATGTGGGTTTCCATTATGAATTCAAATTTATTCAACACTCTTTAGAAATCTCTTTCATAATCCTTTTGACGATGTTTTTAAATATGTTAGTAATGTTGTAATGCTTACTATAACACTTGTTCTCCACATTTCAGTTCTTCATAGTTTATTTTCTGTTTACAATAAGAGATTAAATATCACTTTCGATTCAGACAAATATTGTACATAAGCTAAGTATTTATTCATAGATGTATTGTATAGACAGATAATGTATAAATTTGTGTGTACATTTCAGAATTTAATATATATGTATATTTTTGTTTTTCTACATAATGCTCACCAAAATCAGAATATTTTAAATGCTTAATGTTACGTTGAAATCTTCTTTGTATTTTATAAAACTTTCAAGCACTTTATAGCCAGCTGGAAATAGATCGAAGGCCAAGTATCAGTCTGTCTTGCCACTGTAATGTAACTCTGTTCGATTTAATAGTTCAATATTTTATTAGCTTCTGGAAATAGACTTTTCTCTGCGATCTTCATCGATTAAATTTTCGTACACGAAAAATATTTTTTTCTTTCTACTGTCCTGGTGAATTTTTCGTAAAAACACTTGCTGGAGTTGAGAAATCTACATATGATTTTTTTTTTCTGAAAATGTTATTATTTTCGTTACGCATCTCACAAAGTACAAAAACCAAAAATAGAATATTAAAAATCATAAGTGACAAGTGACTTAATAATATGTCTCATTTTAGTATTGCTAGGTACAGTGTTCTAGAAAAAATATCGTAATGGGTTCAGTAATGGCGGAAATGACTTCTTTCAGCGAACCGAAAGTCCCAATCACCTCTTCCATCTTAATATTCCTTTCCCCACCTTAATCTTTCTCGACTTACACCAACTCCTCTTTTTTGGTGCTCTTTTTTTCAGAACGTTCACTGGAAACCATAGACATTTGAAAGAAACGTTTAGATTAATTGTATTTATTTATGGAAATGGATAAATTAATCATGTTTCTGTGTTTATTGTTAATTTATTTACGGCCGTTACAATTCTTGAATGTCGAGCATTTATTCAGACAACGAGCATTGCAAATGCGTCCATAAAAATTCGCCGAAGGAACAATGTTTGTAGCTGTGACGTCTGATTTATTCAAATTAATTTATCTGCGACAAGCGCTGCCATCACCCACGTAATCTCTCAATTCGTAGTAAAATATTCGAATTATCTTTGATACAAGGCTGCCATCGCGTACAAGCCATTACAGATGAATAATTACCATTATTTAAATATGAATTTTCGCGCCCCGAAGTGAAGTTGTTAATGCCGGCGGGGGGTGTGCATTTAATAAGAAACGTTCCAATTTTATTACCCCTGAATTCGGCGCCGCGCCCTCGAATGGCCGTCGATTTATAACGAAATAAACACACAAAACTGGGATGAAATATTGTATGAATAAAAAATGGCGGAATTAAAGTCGGCTATCAATTTATGGCGAGGTGGGTTGGGAAGGAAAGGCGGTGCAATTTTTTTCTGTCTCCTTCCTCTCAAATTACCGTAGGTGAATCTTAAGCCTAGTGAACATTTGAGGTATATTCTCAACTAACACTATTCTTCAGAATTCCATCAGAAAGGCGAAAACTGGATGCTAACACGGACCCGGTCGTCTGTTGGCTTGGTCAAGCAATTATTTAACTGGTTGCTAGCGGAAATGGTATTAATTGCGAGAATTTAACAGAGAACGAGCGAAGACTGGTAAGTTAATTTCCATCAGTTCATGGCATTAATTTCATTTTTATTATCTTGTTTTATTGAAAGATATCATCAACGGATGGTTAATGATCCTAATAGTTAATCTTGTAAATGTGCGATAAAGATAGAGATGTTGCAACGGTCATTCTTTGTGATATACAAATTAAAACATAAGACAATGAAGAGAGTATAATATTTCAGAGAGCGCTTTTTGTGGTTTAATTTGAAATTGTTTTGTGGTTGAATAAATTACGTTTTACAGAAAATGTTCCCGTTTCTACATAGGATAATATTTTTCCTTGATAATTAAATCGCATTAAAAGCAAAAACAATGCGAAAGGAACTTAATCACCGATTATTTTGGAAACTCAAATACGAAAAATATATTTTTTATGATATTGAGCTACATGTTCAAAAATAATACATTTTAATTTAAAAAAGTGTGTTTTTTTTTAATATTGACATATTTTAAAACTTTAAGATTTTTTTTTATGGTGCCTATGTTTATTATGAACGTGAAATTGTTGTACTGTTTATTTGGTTAGCGTTAAAGCTCACGCGGCACTCAACGCCACATACGTCGCCGAAAAAATCTTCGTAGCTAATCAGAATGGTAGTTGAATGGTTATACAACCGTTCTAGCCTCAAAGATTTACAGAAAACAGTATCTAACTAAATGTTTAACGTAGATAAGCATTAACGTGATAGGCATTAATAGAACTCGCAATCTCACTATTCTATCAAGCGTCGATTTTAGAAACTTCTAACAGGGCCATACTCCGATATCCAATAGGTACTATACCGATTGTAGCATTTTTTCGTGGATACCCTCTTTCTTTGTAGTCTTTAACACCCTCTTCTCTCTCTTATACTCCACACGCTCAAACCACCTCAGAGACCCGTTCTTATTTATTATTTTACATGCTTTTATTTAACTCTCTTTGTGTGTTGATTGTTTGTTGTGGTGGGATCTAGTACTTGATTTTTCACCAGCTTTCCAAGCAGCTGGAGCTCTGAAACTTTCAACATTTACGTGAAGCGGATGACTCTACAATATTGAAATGATTTGGTCATTATTTTCATTAAAATTTTCCATTATTATTCAAATATTACAATTAGTTTTTAAATTTAAAACACCGTGTTTAATATCTGGATACTGCGTGAGTGATGTTAAAAATTGATTACGAATGTTTGCATAGAAAGCGTGCACGATTTCATTTTTTTAATATTTACTTTTTTAAATAAATTATTTAAAATCGAATACCCTAGAGTTATCTACAATATTCTTCAGATTTTCAAACTTACCTAAACGTTTATAATTTGAAAATAGGTCTTAGTTAATAATCGTTAATAATCGCTCGAACCCCCGACCACTGAATTACTTGGCCAGTTTCTTAATCACTAGACCAACAAGCTACTGAAATCTATCTATATATATATTCGATCCTAATTCGTTAATTCCTCACATTATAACAAATTGACTTTTGTATACGTACGTTTATAACGCACCTTTGCAAGGAAGTATCCTTAAATCATGCAACCCTTTTTATCTATACTAATATTATAAAGAGGAAAGATTTGATTGTGTGTTTGAATTGAATAGGCTCCGAAACTATTGGACCGATTTGTAAAATTCTTTCACATTTAGAAACCTACTTTATCCCTGATGAACATAGGCCATAGAATATTTTCAAAAACGTTAGGGATTCGTATGAAAACTTCATTAATGTAACCCAAAGTGTGAAAAAAATATCAAAAAACCTTATATCGCGTACGCTGCGGAAATTTTTGACAATAGAGCAAAGTGATGTACCACAGTTTTATATAGAACATTAATATCTACAAAAAAGTCTGCGATACCATATATCTAAGTATTACGTTTATGTTACAGTAACTTATGTTAACATTAAATGGAAACATTGTTTTTTTAGAGAACAGGGGAACCTTTGTTTTCCCTCACAAACTTATTTTTTAATTAATCCTTAACCCGTGCAACGCCGGGTATGACCAGCTAGTTTAACAATAAAAAAGCTTTTTAACTCGACAGCACGTTAGCTTGGCCATCATGCTTGGAAAGGCAAAGATGGCCGCCCGGCTCGGCTGATATATGAATGTCCACTGTAATTTTCTCCCTCCCTTAGCGCGCCCCCCCGCGGTAGGGGAAGTGGGGGCAAGGAGCGCTCGGCAAACAGCATCAATCATCCCTGGTTCGCGGCGTGTAATAGACCGTGTTAGCTAGTTGTAGGTGGCGTGCTATACCGTGCCTCCTCATTCCGAATCGCACCTTAAATTCCCGGAAAGTCTATCCTTTTCTCCGAGCGCAGAACCCACCCTCGCGATTTTCGCTGGTCTCAGTCTCGTGTCGTTTCGGAATTTTAAAATCGAACGATCCGGATATTTCTTTAACAATTTTTGCAAATTGTTTAATTTTTTTTTTAATCTTTCGATTGCGGTCGCTTTACACAGTTTTAATTATTATGAAAATTCAATAATTTGCTTAAAAAATCAGCGCCTTCTAAATGGTGACCATTATATGGCCTTTGGTAATAGTCGCATGAGTTAAAAAGATTTTTTTCAAATATATTAATACATTTTTTATTTTGAATAAGATAGAATACAGTTTCCTCAATATTTTGTGATTATATCCCATAATAAAAGAATTTTATTTCTTTCTTATACTTTGCTTAAAACAAATGTTCCAAGCATAGCTGGATTTAGATTTAATTGTATTTTAAAATAGGTAGATGAAATTTTGATTGTGGTATTTTTGTTTTCATCAGGATCCTAGAATGCAAGCGAGCAAAAGTTGGAATGGATGGAAAGGAGGGAATTGCCTTTGTTTCCGCAGTATGCTAAATTGTAACTGTGCACAATTTGAGTATAGGATTGTAAAGAGAACGGTCAATTCTATGTATATATGCATACAGACATTTTCAAAAATATTTCAAACGCAGGCATAACTGATGTATTTGTTTGGTATTCGCTATACTAACTCCCATGCCTTGTGTCCAAGTGATTGATACTTTTATGAAAAATTAGTTAAAAAACTAATACAAATATTAATGTAACGTACACCATATGGGTATATGTATTTAACATAAACATGTTTACTTTAATACACCTATAAATATGAGGTGCAAGAACAACAATATAAAACAATGTCAAGGCCTTCTACGAATACTTATAATAAATTATAATAATATAATCTATACACTTACCATTTAACAGATAGCCATTATAGAAATAAATAACACTTCGTGAGAGAACATAATAATTAAGTACCAAGAATTAATTAAGAGTAGAAATCTAAATACTGCAAATTTTTAAATTCAGAAACCAAATAAATATTACAAATGATTTTCGATCAACAAGATCCAGAGATACCGCAAATATATCTGAACTCAAATTCACAGCAACTCAAAATCTCTTTAGTTATTTAGGCATTGTCTCCTCCAGATACATTACACATAGACTCCAGATTTCTCCGAAACACAGTTATGATGCGAAAAAAAATTTTTTTTTCACGGCGGTTAAGAATCTTTTGTGTATATTTTTATAGGATGTTATGCCGTGTATATATATCTAACCTGTCTGGCCGTCGTTTCGGATCCAATTACAGGGTCCATCACAGATCGAATGGACCCTGTAATGAGATCCGAAACGTCGGCCAGAGAGGTAAGATATACAGGGCAGAATATCCCAGAAAACTACGCACAGAAGATTGCTTTAAGCATTCTTTGGTAGATCCACACTCAAGCAATTCGCGTCATTTTTTCGGCAAGTTTCCATGTTTCCATTATTATACTGAGATCATTATTCATTCTCATTCTTAGTTAGAGTTCGGGACTGCAAAAACTAAAACATAAAAATATTTACTATTTTAAAAAAGAACATTGTCCTTGCGTAAGGACTTAGTTGCATAATAGGAATGACCTGTCTTGTAAAACTCACGTTCGCCTCGCTTGCATAAATCAAATATCACGTGTTATATTTTTATATTTAAAAAATGCAAGGATGTTTTTTTGTGTGTTAAAAATAAAGAGAGAGGTAAAATTAAAGGATATTGATTTTTAATTAAAATGTCAAATCTATAATAGACAACAGATTATATATATTTGATATTTAAAAAAATTAATTAGTTTGCACATAAACATTTGTTTTTTTTTAAATCCACGATTCTACTGAATTGATTACATGTCGTCAACGAATACATTTCTTTAATATACGCTTAGAACTTTACAAAAAAAATCTTCTAACGTAGCCTTTAAATTTATTTTATTAAATTACTTTGTAAAACCTACCCTAGAACGTACTCAAAAGGTGTATTGAGCATAAATAATTAACTATTTGTAAAGCAGAAATACCTACAGTTTTCTAATTTTAAAAATTCTGATAGTAAAAATGGACGCGATGGTGTCCAATTTATTAATGTATTTAAAAGAAAATTCAAGCTTCATTGTTTAAATTGACCTACGCGATATTCAAAAGGAAAAACCCTACTATTATTACTCCCTTTATATTAACTCGTGGCGTGTGCTTGCTTGCCGGCTTGCCGTCGAAAAAAATTTGGATTGATTTTGACCCTTTTTCCGTGATCCAATCGAGTTGAAACTTTGCAAGTAGACTCGTGGCGACGATCAAGAAGATCTATCAAATTTTCGTTAAAAAATAATAATAATTGTAGTATAATTTTGGATTTTTCAAATTTTTAATAGTTTTTTCAAATTGGAATCATTACAAAAGTTTGATTAGCAACGACGCGCGACGGCCGATAACGTCGCGGAATATTTTCTAAATTTGAATTACTCCGTCGGTATACATAATAGGTACTTCCCTACACAAAGCATGAAGTTTCTTATCAAAGCTCAAAACATCTGACATTTTAGAAATATATTAAATTACTGTAAGTTTAGTGTTATGTTATATGTTTTAATTCGTCTTTAATTGTTGTTATATTTTACAAAGAAAGGGAGTATAATAAAAACTTGGTTTTTATGGGTTAGTTTTTTTTATACTTAGTTTATTTGGATATAACATTTCTTTCAAGTAAAAATCGACTTCAAATTTACTGCTCTTACATTACGAACCACTTCTTCTGTTCGATAAATCGGATCGCTAAAGCTTCAATAGTTCTCCATTTGCTTTTCCTTCTCGAACATCCGTCAGGTCCGCGCGAACTGGCCGTTTATTTCCGCAAGTCACAAAAATCAATCCCGAGCACAATGCCTCCCATATTCCATTGTTCATTAACTTCATCCATCTTGCGTTTGCGATTCGATGTAATTAACGTATTCTCAATATTTGCCGAGTTGTGGTGTGCAATGCCATCTAGCGTACCTTCCAGCAATTAAAAGCGAAGGGTGCGGTGTGATTGTTAATGTACACAATACGCAGGAAGGCTCTTTGGCACGGGAGAAGGCTGTGACGGTGGTGCGCCATCTTTTAGCCATATCCATTTAATGTGGGGTGTTTATCCGCCATCGTTTCAGCGGAACGAGACTTTATGGAAACTCGAATTTACACCTCGTACACGGATAAATAATGTGATCAAATATCTCGATTATGGAGGATGTCCATTAAGGTTGACAAAATAGGGTATCCATCTATAAATATTAAAAGGGTACACATTTTTCAGTCAAGACACATATTCCTGTATATTTATTTACAAAAGTTTCAAGCACATCACTATTCTTTGTTTGCGAAATAGTCGTCCCATCCCTACGCCATCGCAAAATTTGATAATTAATTTGATATAAATTACATAAAAATTATATATCTCATTCAAATTACATATTCAATCTCATTTTTTAATTATTGCAGGTTTTCCATCAACTTCTTAGCCTCTTCTTATATAATTTGATACATAATGTGATTTTGTGATTAGACTATCGATAGGAACAAAAATTAAACATTGAATCGCAATGCGACAAATTTTCATACAAATTCCTTTACAGCTGAACTGAGTTCTTAGTAAAAAATTCTACACCCAACTCATTTTTTACACAGTAGATACGCTCCAAAGGAAACCGTATAAAATGACATGCTATACATAAAAAGGTGAAGATGTGTTCCCTTACTTTAAAAAACCATATACCTAAATTTGAAAGTTAAAATTTCTTATTGTTTTTCATTGTACATATATATCTTGGTAATCGTATTAGAACAAACGATTTGTGCAAAAATATAGAATTCGTTCTTTTTTGCTGATCGTGTTCAAAATCATGTATAAAGATTGGAGTATATGTGGTATTTTTTTGCATTACCTGGTTTATTTAATAAGCTTAATTTATTTGCAGATAAAAAAAATTCGTTAATTTACCACACTTTGTGGATACCTTGCTTGATATATTCTAATTGCATTGTTTCTTGAGCTATTCTGCCTTATCTATACGACCCCATTGCAGATTTCATAGCCACGGTTGGTGTGTGATGAATATTCTATAAAACTCTAACCAAAATATTCTAAATGGCCGTGAAAACCTAAGCACACTTATAACGTATTTGATGTATATTTAGATTAAATTTTTAACTTCGTATTTCAACTTAGCACAGACGTAAATAGTACCTTTTTTTAAATAGAAATGCGAACACGGAGTACGTGTCACATCAATATTCTTATTGTTTTCAAACAAAGCTAAACGCTCGTGCTATGAAAATAGGACTAAATTGCTGGTCTGAAGTGAGGTTCGAACCCGCGACCTTTGGATCTCGAGGCGAGAGTCCTATCCACAAGACCAGCAAGCTATTCTTTATAATGTTCTTTTCAATCCTCACTCATCTCAGTACCTGAAATCTAAATTCAACTTTCTTCTTCTTCTCATTGCCGACCGCTTATTTCAGCTGACAGGACGTCACTTCATCCTCATTCACAATACTAAATTCTTCCGCTTCTCATTCTAAGGGCAGTCGGTTCGGCTGTGGAATCAACTACACACAGACCTCACATCATCAAGGACTATAACTATCTTCAAAAGAAGCATTTTAAGCAATTTTATCTTTTCCAAAATCTAGTTTAATTCTTTTTAGATTTAGAATAAATTGCCCACTGCCAATAAACTCGCCATTGTAATAATATGTGTACAAAAATTGAATAAATAAATTTAACAAAGATGTAAAAATCCAGGACGAAAGTATTTAAGGATGTGATCAAAGCATCGGTATCGCCGTGAAGTAGGACCCAAGGATTCGTTTAATAATCCCCTGCCGTATTGAGAAATCCTCTCGTAAAGGAATAAAAAGTTACCCCAGTTTTTACACCCGCGGTGGGAACTTCTACGCTGGTCCGCGTGTCCACACCCTCAAGGAGAATATCGCCTTTTGGGGCACGAACAAAGCGGTTCTCTCACGATTTTATATATTATTTTATTCTCAGAAACATCAAAACACATCGCAAAAACATCCAGGCGTAAGAAAATCACGTTTGTATATTTTGTCCTACCTGGAATCCCTTGTATGTGAAAGTCTATATAATTAGTCAGCTGATCATTTATAGTATCTTTAATAGTATCCCGTTCTAATAAATATTAAATTCTTAGGCTTAGTGGTCAGTTTGAGACTCAATATAATAAACCTACTTAAAATTAATTCTGACTGATTGTGATTTATAGGCTCAGTTTTCAATCAATTTATTCAATTAATGATTATAATATAATAGCAAGTTTCATTCCGATTCTTAGATATTTATGAAGTCTCAAAACTGGTAATTTTATTTTATTTCGGTCAATAAAACAATTGATGTGTTCTACAATAAAATAATTGATTTATACATCGATTTAAAATATATGTTTTTGGTATTTTCTATCCCACTTTACGATAAAAAAACGGGACACATTTTGACACATGAGAGTCTTGAATCTCTCCCTCTGACGACGTTTCGGTGGCCTCATTTCTGTAAAAAATACCTTGTTATATTTCGAGATTTATTGCTGTAATAATTAAAAAACAATGCTGTCACGATCATCTTAATCCTCCACGTAACATATGTAAATGTTATATGAAAAGCTTACCATACCAATTTAATTACGAAATAAAGTAAAATGTATTAATTTTAAAGCAGAACTCGGTTATTGGCGTCTAAGGAATACGACCCCTATTCATTTTGACAGCGGATTTGGCCCCTAGATTTGGATTTGGTCCCTCAACGATATTTTAAGTTGAGCATAATCAGGTATTTCAAGTGGGTCCGACCGCAAATTTATAACACATTTCAGTGTTAAAACGCTGCCTGATAATGCCCGCGCTATGTTTACCAGGTTCAGCCCCAGAGGATGGCGTCTCTAGTGAAGTTAACCTTTTCCATACCGTGATATAAAATATTTCTGCGCTGCCATGTTTTCAACTCTTTCTTCAAATCGGAATTGATGATGAATCAATTAGAATAAAATTATTTTACATACTTTAAAAGGTTTCGAAATAGTCAATGCTGTATATTTAAAATATAATGTTTATCTTAAAAAGTGAAAAAATATTCAAATATAATTCATTCATTATGTTCTCACAACAGAATCAAGTTCAAAATATTAGTATATTACAAGGCTTCAAACTTTGTATTTAAAAATCGATACATTCAGTATGTGTCATAGATAAATTAAATATCTTATCAACTAAATCCTTGACCTGTTCTTGATACGATATATTGTCACGATATAACAAATGTTCACACACAACCATGATTTAGATTTAAATTTAGTAAGAATAAGAGAGACGCAAGTATATTTGTTATTCTTTTTGTGTAAAATTAATGCGTCAATTTTTGCCTTACTAAAAATGGGATTTTTTTCGCAGCTAATATTGAACGTATAATTTAAATTGGGGTATGTTAAAAGTAATTATTTTTAGTTGGCTTCGCTTTACATAATTGGTTAAAGATTTAAGGCTTTAAGACATATGGTATTGGAATATTGGAATAAATCGGATATTTTATATTTACTGTATGGATGTGTAGACATACGATCTCTTGACGTTTTTCTGGAGTCATCGCGGCGTTTTCAGGAGTGTGCTATCTCAAAACGGGGGTCCAAGACGTCTTGCTCTGTATGACATTTAATTTCCTAACCAAGTCTATAGTTGTAACAAAATTGAGGCGTCATTATGCATCCCATCAAAAGAATTCTAAGCACTTAGTAAAAATTGTAGGTTTATTTTGGTCGCGCTGTAGGAAAAGGGTTGCAAAGTATCATGGTACGGTACGCGCGGAATGTTCCGAAAAAATCTTTTCGGGAAAACTTTTTGCCATTTTCCATCTTGTCCTCCTCCCGCGCGCGAGTGTGTGTGTGTGTGCCCGAGGGATGACAGAGCAGCCTCTTTTTCTGTGTTTACCCTCGCGAGCTTTTCCCGCCAATATCTTCCTCAGGAGCGGGGGGAGAGCGGTGGGGAAGCGAGCCCCGTCGTATTGAAATGTTTTTTTTTCCAATTCAATATGTGGAATTTCTCCGTCAGTGTGGACGGAAAACGAGTGTTTTTTAAGCAAACACTCCGACGGAATGACGGAAGGACATTTTTTGACGTCAGAAACGCGAGCTCATGCTTAGAGATATTTTATACCTCATCGATCCTTAAAGATATTTTACGAATATTTATTTAGAATTTTTTAAAACCAAACCCATTTTACTGCCAAATTGCAATTTAAGAACAAAATTTTACAGTATTTAAAACAAATCACATGAATGAATAAAAAATACATATAGAAAAAAAATATTTTGTTATTATATTTACGTAAGTTTTACTTGCAATCAATGGACCTCACCAGAATCTAAAGTTACACGGATTTTTTGCGAACTAAAAATAGCACCTGGGCTGTGAAAAACAAAACGAAAAATGTTTGGTTCCTAAGAAAGCATCGTTGATAAACAATCTTTTCAATGCATTTTTAAATCGCTAGTTCAGTATCAAAAAATTCAATTTATATGTATATATTTTCAAAATTTTGATATACTTCTCGTTTAATATCAATGATTTTTAATATTGATACGAACTTATAGATCGACACAACAACACATAGATAAGGTATCTTCAACAATAATTACATAAAATTTTATATTTTAGCATTAGAGGCCATTTTTTTTTAATCTACACATAACGAGCCTTTTTCTTAATTCATAACCTACCACAACAACTTTTCTTCTCGAGGGTAGTCATCGATGTCACACAGCCCTCGCATACAATTTCCTCGATTATGAGGGTTCTAATATCTGGTTTATCATCTTCGGTTTGCCTGGTATCGCTGGCCCTATATTCTTCACATCTCCTTATTCAACATGACCAAATTACCTATGCGACCATTTTTTTGAATTCTATTTACATATCTATTATCATAATTAAAATTCTTTCGTTAAATCATTATCTTTCACACATGCGCCTAAGTAATCTCATTTCCAGTGTTTTCAGTTAATTTTACATTTCTGCTCTAATAATTGTTCAACAATAGTAGGTATTTTGAGGTTTAAAATCTAAACCGTGGACATAATAGCCTCAAATCGATGCTTATGTTCCCTTATATTTTGTGAGTGTATAAATCATTTTTCGCACTATCAAGCGTACCGCGTTCGCGTTCACCAAAGTTCTGAACCAACCGCATTTTAGTAGCCACGCCGCCCTCCCCGCGATCCGGAATATTTCGATTCGGCCCGTTTGCCATTTCACTTAAAAGCTTATAGGGTTGGTTATTTCGCGGTCTATTTCCGTTAATCTAATTCAGAAACCCATTTTTTTTAACAATGAACGCTCAACGTTATAAAATTTCTCGTAGAATATTTTGATTTCACTTTAAACTTAAACTGAATATTTTTGACCTCACTGTGTAATTCGATATGTTTAAAAAAATATTTATCTCAGAATACTTTAACATTGAGCTTGCACGACACTAGAACACATTTAAATAGTTATTAATTATATTTTACCTAAAAACCTTAACAAATCTGATTAGTTAATCAAATTTATTTTTACTGCTTAATTTTTTAAATTTACAATAAGTTCAAACACTACAAAATATTTAAATATTTGCCTACCTATAGAACAGATTCATCACAATTCTTTAATGTTCAAACTTCAGATACCAGAAATGGGCTTTATTGTGTACTATTCGAAAAATGTTAATTTTATACTAAATATCTACCTGCTAATTCATTTTTAATGGTAAATTTACCTTTTAACTCTATACGTTTCCATTTTTTATTCCATTCCACACAACTATTCTATTCCCTACTAAGATATTTCTAGGATGATATACATATACATATAATATTATTATTTTATCAGAGTTGTTTTGCTATATTATATAATCTAATATTTAAATTTTATATAATACTTATATCAGTTTATCTGACTATAGGGATCTAGAAATACGATCAGTTTTCGACATTTTGTAAAAAAAATCTAATACATTGAATTCAGCGAGTTGTAATCCACAAAGAGGAAATCCCTTTCTACTTGCCATATTAAGTTTGCTTACCAGTCCTTTCCCAGTATAACGCGCATAGGGGAAGACAGTATGAGTATTTTTTCGTGTTTCCTTCAGTGTTGTCACTTAACAGTTGACATGTCAATAAATCTTTTTTACCAGACTTCCCGAAGCGTGTCAAATTGTGGAAATGGTAGTAATTCCCTTTATGGAATCGCTTCGGTTTAGGGAAACGTCGATTTATTGTTACATACAAATTTAAATTCATGTCTTCTTTCCGAATCGCTGATTTTTTATTCACATAATGTTTTCAAGTGAAAATCCATAGCGATATTCACATATAAATTAGAAAATGATATCCGAATTTTGAAAAATTTATTTGATAAAAATTTTCTTATATTGAAAACCTGAATGCGAATGACAAGAAATCTTTCTGTTTTTTTTTTGTAAATCTGTAAGGGAAAAAATAAATTTAAGGTGCCTTATAGGCTTAACTAGCTTCCTACCAAGGTTTTTTCACAGCGTATTTTTAAATGAATAATTTACTTCAAGAACGACAAAAAATTTTAGAAAATCGTTTTATCAAAACTAATTTATATTATCTTCAACCTTAACGAATGTATTTTTTCACTAATATTAATATTAATGTTAATTGGTTTTTTAGATTTAATTTCCATTCCTTGTGTCCTTTATCATCAACCTAGATCTCTCAAAGATGGGAATTTTTTATTCACCGGTATAGAATTTTTCAGCCTTATTTTTTATCATGCGAATTCAAATTTATCTGAAATTAACATCATTTATTTATTTTTCTAGAGCACATTGCGCTATAAAACAACTATCTTCTCCTCCAAGATTTTTTATATTTCCGCAATCGATCATCACTTTAAATGTGGAGCAAACCTCGTACAATCTAAACGCGAAATGCACGAGCTTTATGTCGT
This sequence comes from Agrypnia vestita, assembly GCA_016648135.1. Lineage (NCBI taxonomy): Eukaryota > Metazoa > Arthropoda > Insecta > Trichoptera > Phryganeidae > Agrypnia > Agrypnia vestita. The sequence goes on from JADDOH010024838.1 coordinate 117,643, forward strand.
ACATACGTAAACGTATAAAACGTTTATCGCCGGAGAAGATATGAAAACCGTATGTGGGTTTATCTTTTATCCAGGATTGAGCGCTCGGTTTACTTTTGAGTGTGCTTGTGCCCTAAATAGTGAATACATTTTAAACGCTTTCGACACTAAACGGATCGTAAGTATTTACATGGCATTTACTACCACTACCGGTCGCCTTTTAAATACACAATAAATATTATATTGCGTAATATATCCTTAAAACATCGAGACGATAAGACCAAAGTGTTCCTTAATTCTAGATATTTGTACGGTATTACGATGATGTTCGCCAGGTTTAGGAAGTGTTTCTAGCTCAAAATCCTTATCATTAAGTACACCCTCGGTGTATACAGAATTACTTTGCAGAGATCGCTGCTGTGGTGGCGACCTTTTGGGTTACTAAAATATCTTAGTTAAACATTAATGTTATTTGGTTAAATAGATACCCGACGAAAGTTAGTTTTAAACTGTCAATTGTAGTGGCGTATTTAGATATGTTTCATTTAACTTAACATAAACTCTCGTAATTTTCATACACAAGATATCTTTATCTATTAAAAACTCAGCAATTGTTAAAGAATTTTTCACTATTTTATGGACAACACGAGATTTCGGAAATTTTGATGGAATACTTATTCCCTGTATTAAATTTCAAATATTTAATTATACAACCAGTCAGTACACAATTGTGATCGCGAACATGATTTTCCCTATATCTAAAACAGATAGTGTTCAATCAATGCTTACTTACAGTGCTTAAATATGATTGATAAATATGAAATAAATATTAAATATGGTAAATATGTATTACTGCTCGGAGGACAGACATTCATTAGATAATAATTGTAATGACAATTTGTAAGGTTAAGGTGTTATCAGCTTTAAGTTCTAAGGTTCCTTAAGAAGTCCTAGGTTTGGCTGCAGAAGAAGAAGAAGAAGGAGATGACTCGCGAAATTTCGGTGACTCACTCAACCTGGGTGTGATGTCTGAATCTTGCATTCGCAAAACCATCACAACCTCCTTGAGTGAGCGATCGAGGTGTCGCCAAAAACAGAAGAAGAATCAAGAAAAAACATAAACTGAAATTTTAAGTGTTTCGAGTGTTTGATAATGACTTTTTTTAAAATAAATTAAACATTGTATACACACGCTTGAATTATATATTCTCAACCATATTTACGAGAGGAAGAAGCAAAAATTTCAATAAATAAACGAGTTAACATTACAGTGGTTTACATCACATTTTCTTTATTTCTTTCATTACTAGTACTACCACTGACATACGTTGACAGTGACTTTTCTAGCTCTGACATACTTTGACCTTTCTGTTAACAGATAGACTTATCTAAATATAGTTTCTGTTCTACATCTTTTAATAAATAGTATGTCTAATAATATTCCACTTACAGTGCTTCTCCGGTTATAGAACCTTAGCGATTGATTATCTTGGCGATTATTGCACCCCCATAATTAAAAATCATTAATTATTTAGGGGTGCATAACTCTATTATTATATATTATTGTATTATAAGCTGTTACGTGTTTTTATACTAAGTTTATAGTCTTTAGCTTATTGTATAGCATGAATATTTTTGATAATAAATAAAGACTAAAAAAATAATTATCTTGTGCGCATCAACTCGAAATATAAATTTCGAAAATAAGACAGAAATATTGAAAAACTTTGAAGTCGCTTATCTCAATAACTATAAATATTAGGACAATATTTTTACATATTTGCTTCATAATTTAATCAAGAATCTACCTGTATAGTTTTATGGACTAGCTTTATTACAATAAAACCTTTATTAGTTAATCAATATATATAATCTTTTTTTTATTCTATTTTATTTAGCACATGTATTATCAAATACAGATAATCTTATTTTGTTTATTCTTGTTCATAGTTTTTATTATTTAAGATGATAAAATAAATAATTTTAATTTGTCAATCGTCATATACCTCACACTCAACCTTATTTCCTGACTCGATATGTACTTCCCTATTCAGGTTAACTTAATCGTTTATCAAAAGTATCGGGAGAGCATGAACAATCCACCACGTTCTGTTTTCATCTGCACCCGATTTTCCCAACGTCGGAAGATAGTACTTTACGAAGTGTTTCAGCACGCTCGTGTACCTCGTCTATCTACTGTAAATTCTGTCGCCCTGGTATCTGCTAGCCGATTTCCTGTATACGACACGCCGCGCAACCTACCCGGGCTTTCGCTTCTGATGGTACCTACTTAAATATCAACCGCTTCATAGCCATACTGGATAACACCGATAAGGTTCAGCCTTATCTGTATATACGTTATTATTATCTATGTACATTGTTTTTATCATAAGACTCCAACAAAAATATCGCCTTTGTACTTCGCAGTACAAATAAAAAGAACAAAGCGAGTTTAAATCTTTATTTTATTTTAATGTTGTAGGTACTTTTTGAGGCTTATTGTTTGTACCATTAAAATGAAATTTACTTTGTATTAAATTTTGCAAGTGGATTTTTATTTTATGATACCGACTAATTACGGATCAATCTTTCTTTTTTTATCCATTTTCATACTTGTTGTCAATGTGATTAAATATCTCGAGATTTGAGGTTTTAATACGATATCTAGTTCATGTTATAACATGGTATATTATAATAATAATAATAACTAGATCATTTATATAGCGCCATTTTCGTGAGTAATCACCTCAAGGGCGCTTAATTTATTTTAAAAAAATCTATAATTTGTCTTAAATTGAAATAATTATTTTAAAATAAATTCATCATTAAATATATCACGTATGACTACTTAACTGGTAAGTAATTTCATGAAAGCTTAAAGATTTCCACAGAGTTAGTTATGTTGATTCGGAATTAATCTATTTAGAACTCAATATGTATACAGTATATGCCGTCACTTAGGGACCATACATCCCGTAAAAGTCCAACTATGTTACAACTAGGGTTGAAATTTGGCGAAAGGGACCTAATAAAGCTATTATGTACCATTCAAATTACTTCGCCCTTACACTCATGTATTATGATGATATATGGAAACATCCCAACACTGTCGTAAACGCATTTTTTTTTATAAATAATTGGGATTTTTTTGGCTCTCTCTTATCTTCCAACAATTTGGGAAAATATTACTTTATTAAAATAAAAAAAAAATTTATTAAAAAAACAAGAAAGGGGTATACAAAAAATATCAGGAAAAACAAATAACTTGTATCTTATATACTGGAGAAAATCACATCTTTACTACATCATCATATTTTAAATATTGGTAACGAGGCAACATATATATATATATATATAAATGTTAGTGAAAAATTTCTCATTGTAAGCTTGGAAAATTCTCACTATAAAAGAGCGCAGCTAATTTATAATAATAATAATAATTTATAATAATAATAAAATAAATAAAAAATTGCTACCAGAATTTCGGTTTGTTGGGTTATTGAAGAGAGGGTGTGATCGTGATATAAAATATTCAGAATATTTGTGCAAAATTTTCAAATTCCTCTTTAAAGTGTGGTTTGACGAGTTTTGCTCCGCGAATTTTAAAGCTTTTTTGGTGAAAAACTTATATTTTCATGAATAATTATTTTATCATTTTTCATTTCCAAAATTTTTATTTTAATACATAATTGATAAGTTCTTATTTATTGGTTTGATGATGTTGCTTAAATTAATTTAATAAATTGTCACAAAAATGTATGAACTTTTTTATTAATAAAAAGTTTTTCCACAACATAACGATGTATATTCTTTATTTTTTAATGAGAAAAATCCTGTGTTACCTGTGCGAAAGAAACTTTTGCTAGATGGGGTTCCATTCCTGTGTCATATTAAAACAAAGTTAGGGAGAAATCTGATTTAATTTTAATAACTGAATCCCAAATTACACAACCGAAGATTAATCTAAGCATTTCATTATTCACTTTTTTCGTTTATAAAATGTTATCAAACAATTAAAAAATTTCTTCTTGTACAGCCCATTAATTAATAACTAATCTAAAAAGAAATATCTAAGATTATACAATTAATATTTATAACCCCAGCTTTATAGCAAACAGATTGAAAAATTATACTAATTATACCTCCTTATAATTAAAACACTTCAAATTATAAAGATTACACTTAAATAATCAAATTAAGTGTAAATTTTCAGCACAGCATTTTAAATAATAAATTAGTACATTTTATTCGAAATCAGCAACTCTCATGTTAGTCAACCTTTGGCAGAACATATATTATCTACATTGATATATGTTATATTTTATTTGTTTCCTGGAATAAAAAGATACTCATTAGAAGAAAAATCTCCGTTACTAAAAAGAACAATTTCAAATGCCTGTGGGCCAATTCTCTAAAAAGGAAAATGTTTTTTATATATTTGTAAGTATGCAAGAAATATGGTCAAAATAATATACTTTCAAAATATCTATACTTCGAGATAGTAGTAGGTAGGTACTCTACTTAGAGATAAATTAAGCATCATGGTTTTTAAATTGCTAGTATTATTTATTCAATAATAATTATTGTGATTTTATAGAAATCAAATACAGAGAAAATTAAAAATATAAAAGATACTTGTGAAAATCGAATAATAAGTTGAAACTCAGGTTATGGAAAAAAATATAAAATATAATATAATATAATAAATATAATTCATGTAGCACTCAGGTTTATTTACCTATAACTAATAATATAAACACAAAAATAAATAAAGATATATAAAAAAATATATATTTAAAAGTATTTAAAAAATAAAATGATTTAATAAGATTCTAATTTTTTAAATGCGTGTGATGCATTCTTATCCATGTACTTTAAATAATTATATCTCGTATAATCATCAAAGATATACTCATAACTTTAGAAATTTTATTTAGTTCTAATTCAAGTATTTAAAGAGTAAAAATTCTGATAAATTAATTTACAATCTTTTAAATGGCACACTGAATCATAAATGTAACAATTTATATAGCGGCATCCTATGAAAAATAATTTCAATTAAAGTATCTATCGTTTTAAAAATTATATCCTATAAAATAAGTTACAAATTTTATAAAAATTGCGCAAAAAGTAAAAATAATATGAAATAAATGGGAAATTTGGGTAAATAAAAATCAAAATGAATAATATTTTTAGTGTAGGAAGTTGACGCAGAGTACTTATGGACGTATTCTGTGTCTATATACCGAAAGATTTGCTTAACATCGATTACATTACTGTGATTTAAGTAATATTCTTATCAATTTGCCAGATTCTTTTTAATTCCATTTTTATAAAAACTTCCTTACTTCGAAAAAAAAATATTTTGAGTAATATTTATATTAAAATTATGTATAACAATAAATCATTTTGCTCACATTGCATAATTAAGTACATACAAGTTTAAAAAAAAATTAACAATTACTTGAAACATTAATCATATTACAGGTTAAATATTAAATATATGATTAATTATTATGCCACACACACATCAAATAAATAAATCAGTAGAAAGTATAAATTAAAGTTAATTTGTACATCGGTTAAATTATTATTGGCGGCCCTCGTAGCGCAGTGGATATGACACTGGCTTCACACACCGAGGGTTCTGGGTTCGATTCCCGGTGAGGTCACAATTTATTCCATGTGTGGGTGTTCTGTGATGTATGTCGCTTCTGTAATTGGGCCTCCTGGCCTGTTAAAGCGTAAAAAAAATACAAATTATAACTAAAATTTATCTTTTTCTTACCGTATCTGAAACCAGTAAAAGGGTCATCAACAATGAATTTTGTATTAAAACATTAACAAATCATGTCATATAGTTTATTTATATGAATTTATTTTGGTATACCACAATGCAAAAAATTGTTTAATATTTATAATGCAACATTTATTTGATGATGAAATTCTTTCATGTCGTTGCCAACGTTTTTGGCCACGTTTCAGTACCTGATATGGCGAAAAGGGATGTTGCCACTCTGTGGGGTATAATTTCATAAATATTTATCATCGTGGCAGCCCTGATTTTGTCATTCGGCGATTAATGTTTTTCAGGTAATTTTGGTGCAGCCATTAAAAGTTCGACAACTTTTAAGGATGATGAAGCCGTAGGAGTCGACTTTTCTGGAAGTGGAAATACGTATTAGCTGGATACTGTTTCGTACCACGAAACCTTAAAGTTGCTGTTATATAAAAGGTAAACTTTGCTTGTGAAGAATTTTAAAAGAAAACATTTCTCAGTGGTTACAGTTTCTGTATAACTCCTAAAATTTCTTAATATTCCGTAAAGATTCGAAATTAATATAACACAAATACATTTGGCAATATAAAGAAATACAAGAATTAATTAAACATTAAACAGTGATAAAATTTGGAGTTTAGTAAGTAGGTTATAAGATTGCAAGGAAATTAATCTTAGCATTCGTAATGTTAGTATGTCACAATTATGGTAATCAAAAAAGAGAAAAATAAAACATCTAACGAAATACTGGACGGAAATTAATGTTTGAAATAAACAGAAAAAATTTTGCGCGTTAGAAATATGTTTGAGACATCATTAAGGATAAGAGAAATATAAAAAAACGCTTTGAAAGTAGGAATTTTTAGTGGAAACTTGTCAGCCAACATAACACTAGAAGCTCGTAGTAAAGTTCTCTTACTAGCACTCATGTATGGAAATATAGCCTAGAACTGATAAAAATGAAACGAAAGTAAACAACAAAGTGAAAATAAAATTACTCGGGCCTACATACGGCAAATATATTTATGATTCATTAAAGAATGAACGAATTATGAGTGAATGTAAAGCTTTTCTTAGCATATTGGCAATACACGCAAAGAATCTCATAAGCGGTTTAATCGTATGCAAGAAAATCTTCAGAAAGGTAAATGCTAAGAACAGACGTCCATAAAATATCTGACATTGCCAGGTAAACTCGATGCTGAATTGCTGATTGTGTTAGAAATCTCAACAATCGACGAAAATCAAAAGATGTTTGAAAGTAAACGGATGACGCAAGAGGTGAGCGTCAAGACAGAGAAATATCCTCTCTGACTACCCTAGCAGTAAAAATAAAATACTGATAAATTATTAAGTTAAGTAAACTTTGTAAATAAAATGACTTCAAGGGGTAGCACCGTCCTGGGAGCCTCAAATTTAGGGAGAAACTGGGTGATTTCTTCAAGAAGTTGATTATTTTCTTTCATTTATTGGCATTTATAATACACTTTAATTCTTGAAAATAAAAGTGACCTTGGTGTATCCATTCCCGTGTTGCTCCTCCGCCGTGACTGAAATGTAAATTTCCCCGGTATGTGTTTGTCTGAAACAGAAAAGAAGGTCATATACTTATTTAAAAATTAAACATTGAAAAGAGTTGAAAAAACCACACGAAAAATATAATATTTTTAAAAAAGCACTTCTTTTAAAACAAAAATTGTAAGTAAAGCAACTGACAAATTTTGCAATATTTTTAATAAATTAAAGATGATCAGTTTTTTTAATAATATTATTTATAAAAAAAGACGTCACAAGTCCTATAAGTCATATAAAGTCCATAAACTGGAGCAATTTTCTTCATATTTAATACATCGTCGGTTTGATAATTTATTACTTGAATAGGTAATTTGTGTAATTTTAGAAAGATATAAGTTTTTAAAATATATGAACCTGATGAATAACTGTTAATTTGATATTTATTCAAACAAAAATATGATACAAAATACAAGAGAAAATATGAAAAGTGGTAAATTTTGCTCGCATTGTTCAACATAATGGATATTGCATTTTTTAGTATGTTATCTCAATCTAATACAACATTAACCTCCAAAAATGCTCGGTAGCTCGACATCAACCAGAAAACCATCGCATTTACAATTGACCTTCCTCGTTACTAATGCCACAATAGTGCAGAAACACTTTAATTGATTGTTAACATTCAATTAACAAACTTTTTAATCCAGGGCGTGGCACAGTCGATGCCAGATGTGGTATTGCATTTTTTTAAATACATTTAATTACGTCATTTAATAATTTATTTCACCAACAAATATATGTTTTAATATATTATTAAAATAGAGAGATGCATCCAAAAAATACGCCACACATCAATATTCTTAATATTTTCAAATAAAGCTAAACGTCCATGCTATGAAAATAGGACTAACAGGGTGGTCTCCTGGAACAAGGCTCGAACCCATCACTACTAGATCATGAAGATGAGAGATGTTAACGGTGTGAATAACATATGAATATCCTAAGTGCTAAAAAGTACAAAGCCGGAGAGAAATTGCTCGCCACGCCTCGATTGCTAGACGGCGCATGCATCCAGCCCGTTGTGGTTACCTAGTGGTGTCCACCTCGGATATGTCATGTAGTTGGCAGCAGGCATCGGCCACATGTAACATTAGCAATAATATTATTACATGATAGGTTCCAAATAAGTAGTCTTTCATAAATCATCTTGTCAATCTAACTCACTGCTCTGTTTAATTTACTTATTTGAATAATACATATTATTTTGGGGACAAGGATCATTGAAAGGAACAGAGTAGGTTTACAAAACCTAACAGGTGAATTTCTATCTTAATTATGAGTCGGAAATATTAAATATAATAAAACAATATGTGTGGTATAAAACCAAAAAAATAATGCAGTCATCGAGAATTGCTAGACGTGGTCAATCATGGGTGGAATTGTGAACGTTACATTGTGCAAAGTGATCACTTAAGCCAGCCGTAAGATATGTCATAAGCCCTATAAACACCTAAAAATACTTCAATTCCTATTTTCTCATATAAATAGCTTCGTCTTTGTGAGATATCTACAATATATCTTGATTGAAAAAAAATATTTTCAAATAACAAATTCGTAACTCTCTTTATACTTTATATTGGACCAAGAGAAAGATTAAAACCCTCTTTTAGAAAATAAAATTTTCTTGATTCTTGCGGGCAGTGCCGGAAGGATTAATTTTTTAAATGAAACTAATTAAATACGTCTTATGAGAATGATTTTTTTTTAAATTTGATCAAACATAATTGTTTAATTGTCTGTCCATCCGTCCGTAACTTTGCGTAACGTCCGTAATTTCGCCCAAATTCACGGCTAAAAAAAACAATTTAAATGGCCGGAGATGGGGCTTGAACTCCGGGCCACCAAACCCGAACCAGCCTCTTCACGCATGTTGCTATGGCCGTCTCTCCGTGGACCGCCAAAAATATACCACAAATGTATACTAGGGCTTAGCAAAGACGCCAAGCAATTTTCCGTCATTTTAGACGGGTTACAGCTAGTAATTAAATAAATATACCTTCTTAATTAAATATAATTAAATACAGCCACATCATTCATTTATACTTTGCTACTAATGGCTCACTCTTTCAATTAATTTATTATTCCACGAATTTACACCGCATTTATGCTACTATTAGCTATATTACGTGAAAGTCTACAGTCCTCAAAATAACAATTTATAATTTTACAAAAAACATGTAAAATAAAAACCATGAAAGATTGATACAAAATTATAAAAGTTAAAACAATAACCAACAAAATTTTTGATATTCGGTATCATTACAATCATCTCTTTATGGCTATTATATGTAGTATAACATTTCAATTAATTTTAACACGGCGAATATCTATACCTATAAAACAAAATGTTTGTCTGTCTGTTCTGTATACAAATCTACACCGTTGATATGACCCAAATTTTGCACACTTATTCTTTAGAATCTGGCGGAAAACATAGGCCACACTCCCTTGATTCCCTCCTCCAAAAAAAAAAATTAAAAAAAACCTACCCACCCGGTATAAACGTGGTTGTACATTTTTATTCGCCAACCAGTACCTAATTACTCAATTACCCATTGAAAACTGCCAAAAACTATATTAGGTAGTTTATGCGTTGCACACTCATACACGTGTGCCAGTGTGGGAACTGTCGTACTCGGCTCCATTATTCTAATTCATCTCACATTATTACATCCGTTCTGGACCATCGCCCGACGCTGACGGTGAGCCCACACACTGACATACATTTCACAAATTCAAAATATGCTGTAGATAGATCCCATTTACATTGCATCGAAACATGGTTTAATTTCAACAAAAAGGCAGAAACTATAAATAAATAAAGATAAACTATTAAGTTGATGTACAATTATGCGCTGATTTAAAAAAAATATATTCTAACATAACCAAAACGGAAACAAACTCAAAATATATCATTAGTTTTAATTAACCACTTACATAACTAGTAACTCTACGTCTACCGGTTTCGATATCACTGTACTTCATAAGGATGGACGCAAACCAACTATCGATTACTTATTAGAATAAGAATTGTATTTTTAACAATATTTTTACTATTTTCTAACTATGCTAAACGCTTTTGCTATGAAAATAGGACTAACTTGCTGGTCTGGAGTGAGATTTGAACCCACGACCGCGATCACGAGGCGAGAGTCCTAACCACAAGACCAATAAGCTACTCTTTCCTTTTAAAATGCTCGGTAATTTAAATCAGTGAATCCCACCTTGTTGTCAACGTACTTCACCATGAACATAACATAATGAGTTTAAACATTATTTTTATAATATAAAAATTATTGTTATAAAAAAATAAATAATTATTTTTATAATATTAAAATATTAAATGAAATCTGCCTATACAGATATCCACCTAGTAGATTTGATATGGCGAATTGGGTGGCGAAAGTGCAGGGCCCATACGGGAGCTTTTCCTCATAAAACGGCCGTGGGTGTGTGGTGGGTCTCTTTTCACTGTATACACGCAAAGTAATAAGTAGTTTATAATAATTTTGGATGGTTTCCATCTCATTTCCTACGTTAAGTTGTTACATTTAAAGGTAATGATTAACTGCGGCCAACTTGTATAATAGTATATTAAAACATTTTTATTACAACTTTAAAGCATTAACTTTAAGTACGAATAAAGAAAATGCATTTTTAGAGGGTTTAACAAGAATACAAGTGAATATTATTCAGCGTCGCAATACTTAATTAAAATCCAAACATGTGTATAAAATGCACTGCGACGCAAGGTGTGAATGAAGTTTCGTATGCATGTCAAATTATATATTTGTTTTATTGTCTATTTTTGTTACTTATTTTCATTATATTATTACTTCACTACTTCATTATGTTATTATTCGTAACTGTTTCATTCTTCAATATATTCACTTTTTCCATTCTATTGCTACTCTTCTTGTCTTTTATTATTTATTTGCTATTCTTATTGTTTATACATTTAAAATTTGTTTCTATATGAAATTTAAGACACTAGTAAAATGTATTCGATTCTGATAACTCATGCTCTTATTCATATATTTATATCATTAACACGTATATGTTTTTATTTCGGAATAAATAAATAAAATAAAATAGTGTTTTTTTTACCTTTGAATATGAAGTATTTTTTTATACACGAAAAAGTGGGTTTGGAAGTCTTTTTTGGGTGTTCATAAGGCTTACGACCTATCGTACGGCTGGCTGAATTGATCACTTTATACAATCTAACATTCACCATTTCTACCCATGATAAACTACCGCATCTATCAAATTTTTTGATGTTTTATATATGCTTAACTTACACAACTTGTTTCGCAAGTGAGTTGTATTTTAACTACCGCCACCTGCAGTCCAAAGCTTTTTCATTGTCATAATCCAATACAGATGTCACTATTAATAATGAGGAATCTACTTCCATACTTACTTTCCCATATAAAAATATTGCTTCGTCTCTATGAGACATCTATATATATCTTGATTAATGATATCCCCCTGGGGATAAAATGGAGTATTGTGCTCTTGAAAAGTTTGGACATACTCGTACGCAAAATATTCTTGAATATTTTCATTGCATGTGCGTACAAATAATACGAACGCGGCATTAATTACATGAATTAATCCGAGCGAAATCATCACCTCGCCTGAAAAAACTGAATACATTTCCATTTTGACACGTGATTGGAAAACTATTTTCATGTTTCCCCATCGGAGATTGAGTGGGAGAGTGTCGCTGTACTTTTTTAATTAAATTCCCGTTGTCTGTCACCCGGCAGTTATTAGTTTCGCCGGGAAAAGCAATTTATAACATGAAGTTTTATATCGATGTTGTGAACAGGAATGCGCCATGCTGCCGCGTCGGCCTTTCTTTGCCCAGACATGTAGATTATCAACTGGTCATAGAACGCGTTTGGAATCAAAACCTCATCCTGCTTGTATTTTTAACACACAATATGTTAATTCCTACATTACGTTAACTACCGACTTCACATCCCAATTGAAAATATCAACTGCATAGAGTTACAAAGCCATTATACAGTGATTGGGTACCCACCACTTTCCCAGGACCGTTTTATGAGCTTACGCTGACATATCGGTCCTTCTCATGCGTCGCCTAGTTGACAGTTTTTTACCCTAATAGCTATCTCCATGCTGGACCGTGTATAGGGCGGCCCAGCAGGTAGATGCAAGCAAAGCCCTATCACTGTCCCACTCTCGCAGAAATAAAGTCTTTATTAGTATATTCAATTCAGTTACATGGTAGTTAAGATATATAAGATACAAAGATTTATGCATACAGGTTACAAAGGACATGGATACAGTACAAGAGCAAGAGAGACAATACTATGACCCACACATATAGATTCAAGGCAGAGAGGGATTACAGCGGGAGAGGGACAGCGAGGGGACAGGAAGCCATTTTGACACCACTCCCTATAGGGGATGAAGACGTCACAGTTACACAGAAAGATGGAGTTCAATCCAAAGGCGCCGCAGATCCACGGTCCTTCGCAAAATCTATCCTCGGAGCAGCTCCCAGCGAGTCACCCACTCCCTCACGAATTCCCGAAAGAGTCCGAGGTTTCTTGCATTCCTGTTCCTTCCTTATCAGGTTGATGATGATTCCTTATCAGGAAAAGCCATTATACAGCAGGAAAGTTATATCTGATTTGATTTTACTTTACAAAATTATTAACTACCATTTTCACACCCCTGATATTCTGTTTGTTCATATTTCATGCTGGGCTATTCGGATACTTACAATATTTTATTGTGACAACACTGGAAATAACTCTCTTTTGTACCTAGACTGCATAGGCTAGGTAACACTTATGCACATATCTTTGGTATTTTTAACTCCAGTTTAGCACATTATAAAAATTCGTTACTAAAAGTTCTACACCCTGCCGTCCTGAATCCATATTGTATTCACAATTTTTTTTATACGTATTTGTTTAATCTTATGTACTTTACAACCCCTTTATAAAATTATGCTTAATCTTATATATTACACACCTTTTTCTAAATTATGTTACTGTTAAAAACTTAAAACAACTATCTTTTTTTGCTTACTATAATATAACTCTTTTGATATCTTGTATGTACTATTGTGTAAAAGGTGCACAACACAGATAACAATAAACGAATCTAAATAATGATAATACTTAAAGCAAGTTTAATACATCCTTGTCTAAACAAGAATTTACAAATCCTTGTACTATAAAGCATGAAAAAAAATAAAGGCAACGTGAAAAAATATATGTGTTTTGACTTTGTTTGTGAGATTGTCGGCATGATAATTATGAATATTATTTATTTAGTAGATAAGCATGATTCCAAACAAGAAGACAAAACGCAGACAGCGCGAACTTTACAGGGGCGATTACATTTTATATAAAACGTTGTTTCTGTGTTTCAACAATTTATCTTAATTATTAAAGTTTCCCAAGTGCACAGTTCCAGGGTAATGCAGTCGTAGTCGGTGCAATCTCATTCAATTCTACAGATAAAAATAAAGTTCCAAGAAACAAAGTTTTGCATATTGACTGAGCAATTAGCGAGCTCGGTTTCAGCGAACTTTAGGGAAATTTTCAGTTTTCCTCGCAGCGGAAAATAATGATATTTCTTAATGTGGAGATGTAAGTCTTAAAAAAGATTTTTTAAAATCCCTCCCACGTTCGACCTGGAGAAATGTAAATGTTAATATAAAAACCGTCAAGAAAGTTTAATTAATTACACTCGTAATTAATTCCGTATTTATGTTGTAAGATTTAATTTCTAAAAATAACGCGCGTTGGTTTATTTATAAAAATTTATTTCTGATTATTTTAAACGTAACTCATCATCATCACCTGCTGGTACAGGCTTCTTCCTAAAGATCGCCAATTCTCTGTCTTTCCTCTCGCCAGCACTTCTCATCCATCTGTCGCCACTCTCATAATGTCTTATTCTACCAACGCGGGGCCCACCTTTCTTCGCTACTGGTCTTGCGTATTTTATCTGGGCCTTTCTCTATCTGTTTTACATAGTTATATTTCTGAGGTACATATTGCATCCAAGAATTTCAAGTATTTCTTTTAGGATCAAAAGTACTATCAAAAGTACTTCAAATATACATTTTGCATATTTATTGTACGAGTATCATATCGCACCCAAAGAGCAATATCATTAATAAACATATATTATAGATGTCACATAGAGATGAGGCAATTTTTAAATGGAAAAGTAGGTATGGAGATCTTTTTGGGTATTCATAGGGCTTGCGATGTATCGTACGGCTGGCTTAAGTTGTCACTTTACACAATGTAACGTTCACAATTCCACCCAGTGTGTACATTAAATAACCACATTTAAAAAATCAGTATCAGTTGTGGGCTGCGAGATCATGGATATTACCTGTACGTAAAATTAGTTTCTTAGAAAACATATCCTTCACCCACGGTATAGTCCCATGGCAGGTTGGGTCTTATATAGGTGTAGTTTCAAAATTCGACGCAAAGTTATTATTGGTATCGCCATAGCAGCAGAACGCTTGCGAGTCGATAATCATCTTATACAGTTCAGTTAATTTTCACGACAACCTCTTCACTTCTCCTGCTCTGCGGCCGCCCGGTTTTCTTCTTATTTAGCATCGACCTGATTTCTTCAAACTTCCTGAGCCGCCATTTGATTAGATTAACATTAATTCACACTGCGTTATCGATAGTGAGCGCGAAAAAGGCGCAAAACATAAGAATCGGTTTTTTTATAAAACCGTTTTACGCAGAACGCGCGTTGTTCCCCAGTCCCTGGGGAAGTGACCTATTGCAACATAATTTTAAACGACGAAACTCTCATGCGCATCCCTCCCTTACGCGGCGCTGGCCGCAAAAGATTTAAAAATTCCGTAAACTTATATCTCATCGTGTAAAATTATTTATTAAAAAGGTGTTATTACGGAGGTAGCGTCACCGGTGTACGAAATGCATCTTGACAAAGAGTATTTCCGCTTCCTGTGCGGAAACTTCCGCTAATTAGACCGGAATTACGCGTCAACTGAGTTTTCTTTCCTCAATATCAATTATTTTCCTCTCTTTAATTGGCTTTCGAGATATAATTGAAGAAATCGCACCCCGACAAGGGTGTTGTATCGAATTACGATCCAATATTTCATTAGGTTATTGCTTTTTGATCACCTAACTAACCTGCAGCAAAATCCATTACGAGGCAATCAGAGGTGAATTATTTTTGTAAAAGTGTTTTAAGAGCCGTCGTAGTACAAATGCCGACTGTAATAAAGGATTACATATTACATGGCTTACAATCAACAGGAATTTTTAATATAAATTATACATTGTGAATAACTCCTCCGTATGGTTTACTTTAAATTAAACCTCACAAACTTTTTCGACCGTATTGTCTTTGCACTTTATTTTATTTTATTTTATGATTTACGCCCTGATTTGAGCTTTTACATCATAACTATCTTAGTAGGTACATAGGAATAACAAATGTATGATATATATAATATGGCTCCATATGGCTTACTTTCAATTAAACCTCACAAACTTTTTCGACCGTATTGTCTTTGCACTTTATTTTATTTTATTTTATGATTTACGCCCTGATTTGAGCTTTTACATCATAACTATCTTAGTAGGTACATAGGAATAACATATGTATGATATATATAATATGGCTCCATATGGCTTACTTTCAATTAAACCTCACAAACTTTTTCGACCGTATTGTCTTTGCACATTATTTTTTAAAATTTTATTATATACGCCCTGATTTGAGCTTTTGCATCATAACTATCTTAGTAGGTACATAGGAATAACATATGTATGATATATATAGTATGGTATATATAATAACATGATATATGACAAAAAATGATATAATATTAACAGCATAAATACAAAAAGTCACAAGAAAATACAGCAATTAATATGTAGAAAGTATTTAGAAAGAAAGAAAGTAGTAAGAAATAAAAGAAAATGCAGTATTTAATGAGTAGATACAGAGGAAGGAAGTGATTAAAAAATAGAAAAAAAAATATTTTCTGAGTATAGGGGAATTATATACTTCTGTAACTGTATCTATATTGTATATATACAAAAAATGATATAATATTAACAGCATAAATACAAAAAGTCACAAGAAAATACTGCAATTAATATGTAGAAAGCATTTAGAAAGAAAGAAAGTAGTAAGAAATAAAAGAAAATACAATATTTAAAGAGTAAATACAGAGGAAGAAAGTGATTAAAAAATAAAAAATATTATTTTATGAGTATAGGGGAATTATATACTTCTGTAACTGTAACTATATTGAACAAAACTATAGAGTTTTTTTATTTTTTTATTTATTTAATAGATAAATACATATTTTTTGAATAAAGATAGTGACAGTTTTTACAATGGTATTTCTCTTCTACATAAGTAATAGGTACAACTCGTGAGTAGAAGAGGATTATCATTTTATTTTAAATATATTATGTAGTAAGTAGTACATACTATCTACCTAAATATAAGAAGAAAAAAAAGTAACTTATATGGGATAATCATAATGCAATTATGTGAGACAACAGTAAAATAAAGTAACAATAAGCAAAAAAATTTAAAATGAGTATAGTAAAGAGATTTTATTAGAGACAGTATTAGAATAGATTATCTAGTTCTATTGTGCCTGATCCTGACCGCCGCGCCGCGATAGAACTCTTATCATTTGACAGGGCAGACGAGAACACATTGGCAATTCTTGCACATTTGTTGCCCAGTCTGTGTAGCCTGGGTACGAGAGAATTTTTGTGTGAGTTTGTTCTCGTGTTGTCACAGTAAAACAGAGACCGTGTACGGGCAATTCTACACGGCGCATGAAGTGTGATGAGACGCAAAATATCAGGGCTGTCAAAACGTGAATTAATGATTTTGAATAGTACAATTAGATCGGATATGACTCTTCTATCGGATAATGTTAATAAATTGGTAAATGTTAATAAAAAATCGTAGTTTATTTATATTGTAAGCATATTATTACTTCCTTTCTTTTAACCGTGGCGTCTGCTTGCTTGCCGGCTTGCCGTCGAAAAACCTTTGAATCGATTTTTAACCCTTTTTCCGTGATCCAATCGAGCTGAAACTTGGTAAGTAGACTCATGGCGACGATCAAGAAGATCTGTCAAATTTTCGTTAAAAAAAATAGTAATTATAGTATAATTTCGGATTTTTAGAAATTTTATTGGTTTTTTCAAATTGGAATCATTAGAAAAGTTTGATTATTAGCAACGGCGGCCCGATAACGTCGCGGAATATTTTCTAAATTTGAATTACTCCGGCGGTATATATAATAGGTACTTCACTACGTATTTCGAAAATCTAAATTGACTGACAAATGTTTTTAGAATTTAATCTTAAAAGCATGAAGTGTCTTATCAAAGCTCAAAATATCTGACATTTTAGAAATATATTAAATTCCTGTAAGTTTAGTGTTATGTTATATGTTTTAATTCGTCTTTAATTGTTGTTATATTTTACAAAGAAAGGGAGTATAATAAAAACATGGTTTTTATGGGTTACTTTTTTTATTTATATGATTATTTAACACTTGTGTCCCAAACACATATACGGTTCAGAAGCCACGCGCCATCATGACTGGGTAGATTTTTTTCAGAGCCGGTATTACAGTGCTGGCAATTTTCAATAGCGGGATCCCGGTGCTGATATTTAAATTATAGAAAAAATAAAAGTCGGAACAGATCTTCTATTTTTATTTCTCAGGTATTATTCATACAGTTACGTTAATTATTAGATTGATGCATAATTATCCGTTTTAAAAAGTATATTGGAACAAAACCAAAAACGAAAACAAACTCAAAACATGTAATGTACAATTATCATTCGGGGTCACCATATTAGTTAATTATAAATTTATTTATTAACAACTAAATAAAGACATAAATGCAGTGCAGATAAGATCCCTTAGACGTATGTGTGTCAAATCCATTTATGATAAAGTAAAGAATTAAAATATTAGGAATGAATGTAAAGCTGATCTTAGCATAATTAATAGGATTAAAAAAGGGTCGCTGAGATGGTTTGGGTATGTTGAGCGAATGAAAAAGGAAAGAATGGTAAGAAAGATATATAATGCAAGTGTTGATGGCCCTAGAAAGAGAGGACAATTACGGAAGACGTGGCACGGCAAAATTAACCAGATACTGGAAGACGGCCCCGTTAGAAGCCTCAACAGCCGGTGAGCTCGCATGCGAAAATGTATAAATGTGGATAAGGCGAGAATTGTATTTCAGGACAGAAGAGTGTGGCGCTCAATCCTCTTTGCCTACCCCCACGGGGAAACGGCATGACGGTCAGTATGTAAGTAAGTAAGACATAAATAGAATGACACTGGCTTCTCATTTTGGAGGTCCTAGATTCGTTTCCTAGTAAGATCACATTTTCTTGATTTTCTCAAAAGAGGGTGTTTTTGGGATGTTTGTGAGTTATTACGGTTGTTGGGCTTCTTGGCCTGATGTAGCGCTAAAAATTATAATTATAAAAAAATTAATTATAATTGCAAATATTTATTTATAGGTAAAACATGTAGAAAATTATGTATTAGAATGAAGAAGCACTTAAGATGTTCAAATGGCAATAACTGTTCAGAATTTTTTAAACATTTTTTTAAGCAAACCATTATAAATAAAATAAATTTTACATAAAATAACACAGGATAACAGTTAAATAAATTTTAAAAAATCGGAAATAAAAAAATGTTAATATCAAATTTAATAATATAAACAAACAAATCCCTTTTGCGAATAGTTACGTACCTTGTAAATTTGTTTTCATATTAGTTCCTAATTAGTTATTCAACTTCGATATATACTTTTTTTGTTTTTGTTTGAATATGGCTAACACTTCTATTTAATTATTATCAAACGTTGAATCCTGACAAATGGATAATTGACCCCGAAATATGTTGTTAATTCAATACATAGTGGTTTTGTATAAAAAGTTTTATTTTTATTAATAAAACAATCTTACCAAAATGTTATTTTGCTATTATTGAAGAAATAAAACATAATATTTTTTGTCAAATAAGAGAGAGCAATGATCTTTTTACAAAAGCGCTTCAATAATAACTAATAGTTCTTAATTAGTTAATCAATTTCGATGTATTTTTTTTTTGTTTTTGTTTGAATATGGCTATGCTTCTATTTTAATTTTTATCAAACGTTGTATCCTGTCAAATGGATAATTGGCCCCGAAATATGTTGGTAATTCAATACATAGTGGTTTGGTATAATTTTTTTTATTTTAATTAATAAAAATAATATTACCAAAATGTTATTTATCTATTAGTGAAGAAATTACACTTTGTTTTTCAAATAAGAGAGAGCAATGATCTTTTTACAAAAGCGCTTCAAATGAATCCTTTAAGTCCTTGCCAAGTTTTATTAATTCCATCGTTATTTTAGGATGACAAAAATGATGCTGATTTTCCTTCAAATATTAAATTCTTCGATGAAGCCGGGTTGAAGCAAATCCTTTGCCGAGGCGTTGTTAAGTTTCTAGGTGACGGCAAGTGCAAAAGAATATTAAGGGCGGAATGTCAACCATGCCGAGCTTGGCTGTTTAATCAATAGATGCCGCACATTCCTCCTTGTTCCCCCGCAGTCTGTGTTGTTCGTGTGATGTAATTAATTATTCGGCCTTAAGCCTCCCATCATCTTGGGAAATTCATAATAAAGCCAGTAGCACAGCCTTAAATTGAGATAGACATAAATATAAACGTAAGCACAATTAGGATTATAATTATTCAGCTTTCTCTTCTCATTCTTAATAATTACACGCCATAAGTTCGCAACCCCGAACCATTGTGCACGATTTATAGTTTCGTGGCAACCCAAAAAAACTTAATAAAAATATTAATCTTTGTACTACACACAATTTTTAAGTAATTTATCACTTATATTGTTTTTTATAGGAGCAGTCCCTCTGCATTACGTTTCAAATACTTCTCCAATCCTTGACTTATTTCCGTTAACGACCAAAAAAATCCTCCCCTACACAAATTGATTGACAAAATTCTATGTTAATGTTAATTAAATCGAATAGTGATAGAGACTGCTTCTCTTGAAACTAGAGTATAGTAAATAACTCAAAAATTGTATTTGTAGTCCAAAGTTTAAATAAAGAAATATTTTAAATTAAAATTTTGCACCTCAAAGTTACTGCCAAATTATTAGGCGATACCCAAAACTTGTATCGCAATAAATGGTTCATCTGTACTAATAATACTTTTTTTTCTATTAATGATAGTCACTAAGTATTATATGGAGTTTGAGGTATGTAGAGTTAATAATGAAAGCGCCTTAAAGCATTTGAGGTGTGGATCTACAAAAAAATACTAAAGTAAGCCGCACAGATAGATTATAATTTTGTTAAATGAGGAAAAAGTAGTATTAAAAACAATATATATCCAAAAATTCGACACTTTGAGACTTTTAGAGATGTGTCAGACAACGTAGAGAAAAATTTATTAAATGAGAAAATTTATACCCTGGAAGAAGGAGAACTAAATGACTCAATAACTTAAGGAAATGGTAGGGTCAACATAGTGTAAGGCATTTCCAGGTCGTTTTTTCTGTTGAATGGATTGAGCACAAGAGACAGAAAACAAGATCATCGTTGCCTAGAAAACAAATAAAATAATTGTTACTTCTCGGAGTTTTCTAATCACACAATTGATCATTCTTTCGATTGTTAATAAAAAATTCTACTCGTTACCTTATAAGGTAACGAGTAGAATTTTTAAGGTAACATTTAATTAATTAATTAATTAATTTTATAAGGTAACATTTATAAATGATGTATAATGATCAACTGTAGAATCCATCAACATCAAAAATCGGAGAAAATACTAATGAATGACATCGTTTTCTTTAACGCTTCACCGCTACTGTCTATGTTCCTACAATGACTTCGCCCCTTTACACAAGGGTTGAGTTGAAAACATAGTATTTACCACTGATGATAAGAGGGATCAACTTCTCTCGAAACTACAGTAGTAACATATGCATATATGGGAGGTACGAAGCGTAACTTTGTGAAAATTATAATAATTTTTTGCACCATGAAGTAACTGCCATATCAGTTTTTATATTTCTTTATTTTGAATCTTTTTCACTCCCTTTCTTTTTACTTCTGATTGCTTGCTTGTCTGACGAAAAGAATTTGGATCGATTTTTAACCCTTTTCCTGCAATCCAATCAAGCTGAAACTTTGCAAGGAGACTCGTGGCAACAATAAAGAAGATCTATCAAATTTTTGTTAAAAAAAGTTGTTAAATGTAGTATAATTTTGGATATTTTGAAATTTTTAATGGTTTTTTCATACAACTTAGTAAATTGTATGAAGAGACGCATCTGGTAGACACTAAACCTGATTATAGTATAATTAAGTATTTTTGGAAATTTTTTATTACTCCCTTTCGTAGCGTCGCTCGACCGAAGTCCAATGCGTAGGTTAAGCGCCAAAACAGTTTCCACTAGTTTTTTTAGGTGATACTTTTGTTTATGTGCTTTTTTAAATTTCCAAACAGCGAAAGTAACTTACACTGTAAGCAGATACCCCTCCTCACATATTAATTTAGGCTAATTAAATGTACCAAATAATTGAGTAAATCAAGTGTCACATTTCTCCCCGCCACGTGGTGATGGGGCGATGATAAATGAGTCTGCCGCAGCAGGGTAGGTACGGGGTACGTGTGTTCTGTCGACAGTGTCTGCTAATCTCTCTTCATATTTTCTTGGGTGTATTTTAAAGCTCAGAATAAATTGCTATCAAACTTCGCGATTGCAATATAATTTGTAACTTATAATCGAAGTTTGTTGAAAGCAGACCCTCCCCTCCTTCGATATCAACCCCTTTTTCATTCCGAACTGCATCCCCCGGTACACAGTAGCGTAGCTCCTTATCTCAGCGGGAAAGGGTTATTAGATGAGCGAACTTATCGTGATTAACAAAAGTTAAATAACTCCAATAGCTTAAAATAAAATAATTTTAGCAACATTGTTTTGCTCAATTCATCGTAATTGAGCTTGGATGCTTTGTACATTAATTCCGTACTCTTTTATTTCTTTATAAAGTCTGAAATAAAATTTACGCTTGCTACAAAGAATAAAGCTGAAATATTTCGTTACAAATCATTTATTCAAAGCGAGTATCAACATATAAAAATAAAATTTCTCCGCGTGATCTTTAAAAGTTATATTTTTACAAATCTTTGTTTTTTCTAGATTTCAACACTCTGTTTGTGAAGCTTTTTTTCTGTATAGCAGAAAAAAAATGCATATCATTGATATCTTTTTTATTATCAAACTACCTAAGAGGATGGACAAATTACTTTATTTAAGAATATTTTACTTAAGAATACGTAGGTAATTACTTGAATTGATGTATTTTAAACTACACGATGTCATAAAAATGTTCTTAGGTTTCCACAGTCGTTCAGAATCTTCTAGTTTGTGTTTTATGAAATATTTCTATATCAACCTTCGAAATGTCGACCAGAGGGGCCGTAAAAAGACCTAAAAATACCACAGGAAACGCAAATGAGAACATTATGGCATCTTGCCTTATATTTCAAATTAAGGAATTTTTCAAAGCTTCATATCTTATTATGAAATTGACGTTGTAAACTGAAAATTATAGAAAGGTTAAACTGTGAATATTTTTTGACAAGTTTTGCTACTTCAGATAAAGAATTGTTTCAGCTTATATTGAATTAAAAAATATACCATATGTGGTATAAAAGCAAGGGCAGCAATATCTAAAAAAATAATACAGTCATCGAGGATTACTAATTTGTAATGTTCTGAATTCGAGATTTTATGGGAAACATAGCTTTTAAATTTATGCGAAACATGATCTTGGAAGGGAGGGTATATAAAATCTATAATTCAGTGCATTTTAAATTTGTAATCCTCAATGTTTGCATTCAAAACTTTTTATTATTTTGTTGGATATTGCTGCCTTTGCTTTTATACCTCACATATGGAGAATTATTATTATTTTATCCACGCCACTGCCAGGTACCGGATATCAACCCTTGTGTGCTCTAAATTTTCATTCCAATTTACCAGAAATACAATTTATGATTGTGCCTAGACTCGTTGCAAAATAATTATACACTGTTAGAAGTTTGATTAGCACCCGTCTACTCGAGGGCGTGGCTGGAAGTGGAGGAACGACTTCCGTTCCTGGTCGCTGATGACGTCTCTGGCAGGGTCTGGTATTCATCATCGGCTCCTAGTACTGGAGTCATGGTTTGTATGAACTTACGCAAGCGTAAATAAATAGGTGTTGCCCTTTTTATAACACTCTTGAGCCCTCCACATAAGTGAAGGGGAAAACTACATTTCAAAATGAAGACTACAATACACACACGTTCACCAGTTTGAAGACTACAAAAGGTACACTACATTTGCAGTAAAAACTACATGAAGGGAACTAATTGTAGTACTAATGAAGTGAACTAATTGTAGTACTAATGAAGTGAACTAATTGTAGTATTAATGAAGTGAACTATTGCTGTACTTCAAAATTGTAGTACTAATGAAGTGAACTAATATTGTAGTACTACATAATTGGTATGACCTATAAGAAGTGCTTCTTGAAAAGTATGCTACTATAATCATTTCGCTTTAAAAAGTATGCTACTATAAAATTTTCAAAACCATTTCATTTCGCAAAATTTAAAAAGAAGTGTCTATTGGAAGTATTTACTTTCAATAACTTTGATGTGTGTGTAGTTTGTAGTGTGCAATACACTTCAAAAGGTGTGAAGCGTACGCTTTAATATAATGTAGTACTACATTGTAGTAGTTAGAGCAGAGCGGACCCATCACTGCTCCACATAGATTAAGTATATTTATATGCTAGATTAAGTATATTTTTGGCAGAAGGAATTTATATAGGAAATTTTTATATACCTAATTACTCAATACCAAATTTTTTCATATGTATAAAATTCCAGATTTGTGTGGAACCATAGACCACCAAAGTATATAAACATGAACAAAACGTATATTTCTTGGTTCACGTTTTGGTTCCATATTTTTTTAACAAGTTTCGGGTACCTACATAGCCTTCAGAATTTATTAAGGTGGTATTTATCGAGGTGATTTGGACATGTGCTAAGAATACCAGAGGAACGAATACCAAGAAGAATCTTCCTGGTAACCCCGGAAGGAAGATGGCCGGTGGGTCGCCCCAGATTAAACAGAATGGGTTGACTTATGTAGAAGCAGCGCAAGACAGGGGAACAACAAACACCTTGTCGAGCCTTTAAGCTCCCGAGGCTACTAGGACAAGGGGATAAAGATGATGATATTTTATTAAAAACAAAATCATAAAAAAAAAATATCGAAAAAAAAAATCGAAAAAAATAATTTTACCAAAAAAAGATTATGCGAAAAAATTAATTTTCCCAAAAAAAAATTTTCGTAAATTTTTTATCCGAAATAAATTTTTAAAAAAAAGACAGGCAGACGTACGGACGGACAGACAGACAACGAAATTATTATAATTGGGATTTATATTGAAAGCTAAAACTGAAATTTTAACCAGTTTCTCCTGTTCTTCTGCACTTAAGAGCGTTTGGTAGGAGTGGGATAGTGGATGGAGTTTTGTGGGACTTCCTTGCCGGGTCGCCCTTTACACGACTTGGCACGTAGATGTTAGACTTTAGAGAAAAAAATGTTTACCTGGCGACGTAAGAGTAGGATCGATATGGGCGTTTTCGCTGATGTTAGATGTTAGACTTTAGAGAAAAAAAATGTTTACCTGGCGACGTAAGAGGATCGATATGGGCGTTTTCGCTGATAAAGCGGTGAGTCTCCATTCACTCATCTCTTCTTCTTTTGCACTTCTTCTTGACTTTGTCTCATGTCAATCAGAGTACCAGTCACTAGTGGACCCCTTGCTCTTTCATCCTGTTGTAACTTATTCTGCACTCTTCTTCTACTATACTGTCATGAATTCGGGGCAATGTGATCCAAAATGAAACCCTTAAAATCAAATGAACTTTTATGTAATACACGAATTAGCTAGACACAAACTTAAACTGGAACACTATTCCGTAATTCTCATTGATTCGCCACTAGAATATTCCACACATAGATATGGTGGTTGTCTTCTTTCGTTCGGATTCGCTTGACAATTCGCATCCGTTCATTTTCTATGGTCTCGCAGGCGCTTGTCAAAAAAACTGCGAACCATCCATCGCACATTCCAACAGTTCCCAGATATTTCCAAATTATTCTATATCAAGACACGTATCATAACTTATATAGATAGACTAAACCAAACAAAAACTGAATATTTTTTCTTGGAAATATTAATTTTTATTCATGTAATTTGAAAATATTTTCTCTTTTATTTATTTTAACGGGGCTTAAAAGAAATCTACTTACCTAATTTGTTGAATTATGTAATTTAAAATGTAAGAAAGAATATAAAAAGTTTAAATACATTCTCTTGCAAACACTCATTTGACTTTTTTCTTTGTGTTCAACATTAAACTTTATGCATAATTTCTTTTCAACTTTTTTCCTTTTTTAAATATTTTTTCTTAATTTTGTCTGTAACTTTTTCTTCCTTTTGTCTTAATACTCTGATTGTTTTATGGAACTCAAGAACGTAGTCTAGGATTGGCTGTGCGGAAATATCACAAAAGAAAAAAGAATTATTTATATTGCATATCATAATTAAAACTGTAAACAAATGCAAATAAAGCGAATTATCAAATTGTGGTGATTATTAGACACAAGATTGTTTTTTAACGACGATTTATTACACGTCACAAGATTATTACGGATGTGTGAATATAATACTAGATCATGGATACACACACAAATAGATTATTAAATGTTCATCAGAAATATTTTAAACTTAAGCCAACGAACTCAGCTTCAAACTTTATCTCGTGTCCGCCCCGTATCCGCCTTCCCGTTCAAATATTAAATCAAGGTTGAAGGGGTCACATGTTTGACCTTTGTCCTTTTGTCATTGATAATCATTATCAGCGAGTCTGTTAGAGAACAAATGTTATTTATCTCCACCGTGACTCACGTAATCATTTTTAAAAAAACATACAGTATATAACTTATTTCTTCGGGAGAAAATGTGACAAACAAATTCCCAGCGGAACGAACAATGTACCAGGAGCACATAAGGTCGGGCGGAGGGTTCAAATAGAGGACGCCGGGTTGAGCGGAGGTGTTTGCCACCGGTACATACGTACACGGCGATTGCATCACAGTCGGTCGACGATCTCGGCGATTATGTTGCCCTGGTACTCGAATTTTAATCGCGGTTCACGAAAGTCCTGCGCAATTTTTTGTTAACCTATTTATTTTTTTTTATTATGGAAAGTTCGTCATGATTTGTGGCTGCAGTATTTAAAAAATAATCAAATTATAAGTTGGCTTAGCTTCGAGAGTCCTTTGAACTATTTC
Source organism: Agrypnia vestita (assembly GCA_016648135.1). NCBI lineage: Eukaryota > Metazoa > Arthropoda > Insecta > Trichoptera > Phryganeidae > Agrypnia > Agrypnia vestita. Next base: position 144,478 of record JADDOH010024838.1, read on the forward strand.
CTATGCATGTGTGACCTCAGGAATGCTTGAGGTCAAGAATGCTTCAAGTCACAAGCGCACCTACATAGAAAGTTCCATATTTCACTAGTGTTTGCTCTAACAGTAATTAGTTCACTAGTTTATTTAAAACACCGATCTGCAGACATCTTAAGTAGTTTAAGAGATAAAAAGGAATTTAATAATATTTTAGAGAAAAACAATTGTTAATTTGAATACACCAAAAATTTCTGAGTACTATCTTTATTATATCCCCGAAAACAGAAATAGTTTTTTTAATATTCTAGACTATTTTTGTAAAAATTTCACCTCAAGAGCAATGAACTATACTCGCTCCAAAGATATAAAAAAATTTAATATTTAAAATTTGACGTTCAATGTCTCAGTTAAATTTAAATATCAGGTAATAAATACATTTTGTACCAAGGTCACCATATAATATGCAAGATTAATATGAACTTATCAAATTTGTAATGTACTATGTTTATTAACCACATGACTTATATATTTAACTAACCAGTTTCGGAAACAATCATTCTCATCAACCGACTGTTCAACAACCGCAGAGAATGCATGAGAAGATGTATGAATGTAGCCGGAGCAAAAGTGGTGTGCCAAGATAGAAGAATATGGCTTCTATCCTCTCTGCCTATCCCTGAAAAGAAACATCGTGAAGGTTAGTTAGTTAGTCGGACTGATGAAAAAACTAGTCTAAAACACAAAATTATTATCTTTTCTTTACAAAATTCAATTTTTAAAATAATTCTAATATTACCTGACTATAAATATAAAAACATAGCATGATGAAAAAATATGGAAAAATGACAATAAATGTCGGTAATTATTGGAAATATTTTTAGAACCGATTGTTCTAATATATTGTCACGATATTCTAAAACGATAAGAACTGGACGTAATCAAGGATTTCCGAAACAGTCATGACGTAGAATGTGTTAAAAAGAACTGGAAAGATCTGGAATATACAAGATAAAAATACATGTACAATCAAGTTACGCCATTACTACAAAGTAGTTTTTGACGTTTAGCAAAATCGAGTACCAGTATACCGGCGTGCGAGGAGTACTTTTTCTAGCAGTGAATCGGTGCGATAGAAACGGCGTAATAAAGTGTTCCACAAGATAAGTGGAAAATTCTCGAGTGACAACTAGTGAAAATTACGAAACAGTATTGCAGTTAACTTTGTGTACAAAATAAAAGTTCAGTTAATTTAACTGTTCCATTTCGTCTCCCACTATCGCGTATGTCGCGTGACATTTTAACCCATTTTAACGCGTGACATTTAACTTTTTTGATTTTATATGTAAAATAGATTTTTTTAATCGTTTAACGGAAAATTTAATTTGAATAAAATGAATAACCACAATATGTTTGCGATATATATTTAACTATATAACTAGCTATAACCCGTCAAAAATTACTGTACTTTAACATGTCGGTTCCGAAGGAATAAGTATGTTCTTACTCTCTTTTCGTGACTTCGGGATTCTCCAATAAAAGAGGTTGTCGGTTACTCTTGGTTTATTGGTGGCAACAATACGTTATACAACGGTTACAATGAACAACCGCGGTCTGTCTCTATATTGTGGTAGAAAAAGCCTAGAAACGACATGCGCGCGACCTTATAAAGCATTTGCTCTCTCTTTCATGCTCCGTCTCTTTCCTGCTTCGCGACATACGTTCCTCAGATCTATTACAAGTATTTATTTATTTATATGAAAAAAAGAAAAAAGAAAAAGTAATTAAAAAAATTACTTTAAAGAAGTTACGAACGTTACACGATGTTACGGCGGGCGGACGGACGACGGACAGACAACGAAATTATTATAATTGGGATATGAACATAACTGTAAATAAAAATCAATAATTTTTTAATTAACTCAGTATTTAAAGGCAAATTCTAAATAAAATTTTACGGATTCAAACATTCAGTTCTAATCGCAAAAATTCTTATTTACATTTTTCTTAAAAATACACAAAATCTTTTACACAGATTTCCGTGTCCTTTTATGCGGGCAATCGTAGAATTGTAGAATAACAAATTACGCTTCGGCATCCCACTTCCGGGCCGATATTGTTATGCAACTGTTTCTGTGGAACTGTTTCTGTGGAACTGTTTCTGTGGAACTGTTTCTGCCGCTGCGCAGTGATGATTACGTGAGATAAAACGCTCCATCTCCGCAGTAATAATAGCTCCAGACTTGGAGGAAATGTCTGGAAGGGATGTCATCCACAGAGGATGTGCATTTCCATATTTGAAAGGAAATTATTCCCGTGAAGAATTCCAACACAACTACTTTGGAGGAAATAAATCTCACGGCGCCTCCACCCTGACAGGATGAATAAACTATTAAGGGTTAATACAGAGGTCGTAATCAGCGTACGTTGAGGGATTTCCACCCCCGCGCGCTCGCGTCTTATCCCAAATATAACCGCCCATATTAAAAAAGGGGTTTTGTTCATATTTTTTATGTTTCTAGCGCCAACTTTATGGGTGGACTCTATTATTAATATCAAAAAAACTAACAAACTTTGTTCAAAACACATCTATTATTTAAAAAATATACAGTGTTATTTGTATAACGTTAATAACCTCGCAGGACCATATCCCTGCCTTGATTATGAGTCGAAAATGTTCAAGCTATTATGACCTAATATCGATAGTTCGAAGTTTGCATTTTTTTTCAATATTTCTGACTTATTTTTTGTAAAACGTTGGACTATCAATACAGTAAATCATATCGATTACGAAAAATTCATTCATTTCAATACAAGTTAAATAAATTATAAAAACCCTGAAAACATTCCAGTTGGAATGTTTTCCAATTCGAATTCGAAGGTTTTTATTTTTTTATTTGACTTGTATTTAAGGGAATGAATTTTTCATATTCGATATATGTTACTGTAATGATAGTCCAACGTTTTACGAAAAATAGAGAAATATTGAAAAAAAATGCAAACTTTGATGTCGCATACCTCCTAAACTATTGATATTAGGTCATAATAGCTTGAACATTTTCGACTCACAATCAAGGCAGGAATATAGTCCTGCGAGGTTATTAATGTTTTACAAATAACCCTGTATATATATAAAGGAATGCAGAAACACGTTCGCTAAGGCACGTACACAAAATATCTTTGGTCTGTAGAGTGATGTATGAATCTTTGGTCTATAGAGTGATGTAGAAATTAATATAATGCTGTGGCGTGGTAGATAGAGTAAACGAGCGAGGGAGGATGGTTAAGATATAAGGTGAGTGTAGAAGGCAGCAGGAACAGAGGAAGTCCGCGAAAGACCTGGCACAATTAGATACAACAAATGTTGAAAGATGCCCCTGTCTAAAGTTTCAACAACCGCAGAGCGTGCATAAGAAAATATAGTGTGGCGTTTTATCCTCTCTGCTTACGGCCAAACGGCGTCATGAAGTTGGTTTTTGGTACTGAGATTAATTTCAATTAAATCTCTGAGATCAGTCTTACCGTGATTTTCTTAAAATGATTTAGCAATGCTCGTCTTTGAACTATCTTTTATATAGAATTTCTGGAAGAGCTGAATCAACTGTTATCAAAAAATATATTTATTATTTCTGTGTGAGCTTATATGATTTTTTTTTAAATAAACAGTTGAGTAATTCTATTTTTAAGATGTGAGCTACTTTCTGACGGACCCTACCGTAAATATTTGTGCAAGAAATACCGTAACAATGAATAAACAGACTTTGATATGTTCGCACACATTAGAAACCTTCAATCAGGCCGAGAATTCTTTAATTAGTAGTTTGAAATAAATACCTTACATGAATTTTCTAAACTACTGGGAAATTGGTTAAATTCAAGGGTAGAATGATATTTTCTTGCTTTTTGAACAATGAAACAAATTATTTTAAATTGATATGAATTTATTCTAAAATAGCTCTTACTCTTAGCAATAATTCGTCAGATTGGACTTAAATATGCGTAGTGTTGATGGGGTTAGGTAACTAACTGTTTATTATTTTGTTATTTTCTGTATTATGCTTTTTTATACTTATACTTTTGCTTTTTACTTTATATTATTTTATTTTTTTAATTTTTATTATATTATGCTTTTTTAAGTTTCTTCTTCATATTATATTTATCTGTTTTGCATTGTGATATTGCTATGTATTTGGTTTCTACTTTATATTATTATTTATTTTGTTTTTATATTTTGGGCAATCACTATTGAACAATTTCGAGACATTTTATTTGAAGTGTTCATTCATTTAATGTAAACCTTACCATATTTTTTTTACAAATGTACATGTATAGAACTAGGCGACATTACATGTGGATTCCTATCAACACTATGAGTGAAAAATGTAATAATGTGAATGTCCTCATATCAATAATTATGGAGATAAAAGAATTTTTACACTGTATGTACATTAATCTGGACTGTCTATAAGGGTCATCAAATGTTAATAAAAATATGATTGAAATATGAGATATTTCTTTCTTTACAGGTAAGCTACCAAAACAGATATCAGCAAACATGAAGGCAAGCAAACACCCCGTAGAAGAATTTATTTTCAAAGAAGTCTCAGGTAAAAAGTATAATCCACATCACTATTGGATAATTAGCTCCATTTATCTCTCCAAATCTCTATACCCAAAATGTAAAAATAAAATATGTGTATATATTATAATCTATGTATTGCATATACATAACATATGTATCTGGATTAGAACTCGCTTTCTGTTGATGATCTGTCTACCTAGGGAGACCTAGGACGATGTTTCTGTACAAAGCCTTCATGTTACGTTCTAATCCAGAAGACACAAGATAGATACACACACAAGGTATCACATAGCCTAGCATCAAAAACATCGATGGAGTCTCCTTCGTTCAATTTTGAATAGAAAATATTCTTTACACTTTGAGTAAATTGTCAATAGATAAGCGAGATCAAAGTTTGCATTTTTTCAATATTTTTTAATTATCTTCGACTATTCGTCTATCATGAATGTAATCTGTATCGAATATTAAAGATTCATTCGCTTTGATACAAATTGTATTAAAGGTATCAAATCCTTATGTAAAAATCTTGTTTTTTACCTAAAAAAAAAACGATACAAATTTCTCCACGGTTTTGTTATGATTTAGCATTAGTACGTTTTGCACTCGTAAAATCATCAGATACATTTTTAAAATTTAATTTATTGAATTTTACGTACAGTTTTTACATTGTATTTCTAAAAGCTTTTTTCTAAACCTCTCAAAAAGAAACGAACTCATGTGCTTGGAGAGGGAGAACATACTTTAAAATTCATACATACTTTAAAAAATCTTCCGTAAATTCGGTGACCTCAAAATTTGTTTTGGAAAAATGCCCGATCAAAGAAAATGACTAATTGTTGCGCTATATAAATTTTTTTTTTCGTTATTTTTGCTGGAATTGAACAGTATTATTGCACTGATTTTATTTTTTTTAAATAGAGATGCGAACACGGAATTCGTGTCACATCAATATTCTTACTATTTTCAAATTAAACTAAACGCTTGTGCTATGAAAATAGGACTAACTTGCTTGTCTGGAGTGAGATTCGAACCTGCGACCTTTGGATCACGAGGCGAGAGTCCTAACCACAAGACCAACAAGCTACTCGTTGCTGAATCATATTGCATTAAAATAAGCCTATATGTAAATAATATTAAAATAAAAAGTGGACAAAAAATTTTGGAAAAGTAATTTTTAACAAAATTTGTGAATTTAATATTCTACATATCATTTTCGAGTTCTCATTTTTGTATCCTTGACAGAAAAATAGAGCTACGGCCACCATATCACAAGTGAAATTTGTTTGACAACGTAAATTAATAATATTTCGGTTTATCCCTTCACAACAAATGGCCCGTGTCAAATCTTGTAACTAATGTTGTTAGAAAATGTCCGAAAAATCATGTAAAGTTATATTTCACACACAAACCCTCCTTACTTATTCATCTTCTACCGGGACGGGAGGAGGAAGGGATGGATTACTGTATCCACCGAGAAAATGAGTCAACGGTGGAGAGGAAAATTTCCAAATTGACATTCTGTAGTGTATTCGCTTACTTATTATTATGGATTTAGTTCAATGAAAACATTTATTTATTTCAAAAAATCCTTGTTTACAAATAAAGGTACTTAATACTAATTTATCAATAAAATATAAGATAAATTACACTTTTTTTTTTGTTAAATTTGTGGATTATGCCACTTTACTAGGCTACGCCTGTCCCAGAGTGGCGTTATAGAACACAATTATAATATTTTTTCGAATTCGTCAGTAATATTTATTTTCATAAGGTAGTAATTATGTATCTACAAAGTATCAAGCGCAATGTTAGTGAAAGTTGAGTGAGTCATAAGTCCAAGTGTAAATATGTGTAGAATAATTGTTATATGTAAAAAGGGTTAAAGTTTTGTTTAAGATTACTTTTTATTTTCCTTCATTAATTAATTTATTTATATACGTATGTATTTTTATTTGTAGACATTATTATGCAATTACAGTAAGTAAATTTTCAGTTGCTGTTCTACCTTTGGAGGTAAGCCAGTTGTTTGCTAAAGCTTTTATTTTATTAATTGAGTATATTCTGATTTCCGGGAAGTCTGTTTTAAATATGTTAAATATTTGTATGTATGTATGATTAATTTTTCTTTCCATATGTTGTCTTAGTTTTTGGTATTTCGTCAAGGTTTCGTAATGCTTGTCTAGTATTATGTGAATGCGAGTTACTGGTTGCTGTTAGGTGGTTTGTGTTTTTGATGTAGAAGATGAGGGTAAACTTAACGAACAGCTGTCTAACGTCCAGTACATTAAATTCTCTGAATAGTCTGTCTGATTGGTATGTAAATGGTTTCTTATTAATGACTCGGAGCAAGGTTTTTTGTGCCGTTATAGCTGGTTTTAATGTGGTTTTGTAAGTACCTCCCCAACTTGGAATCGCATAGTTCAAAAATGACTGGACAAGAGCATAATATATAGTTTTGAGTTGCTGTTTATTAAAAATATTACGTATGGATTTAAATAGATAAATGAGTTTTAGAAGTTTTCCCGATAATAGTTCAATGTGAAGTTTCCAGTTTAGGTGCCTGTCTATTATGATTCCCAAGTATTTCACACTATCTGCATTTTCCAAGGGGGTGCAACCATAGTTTTGGTGTTGGCAATCATGCATAATCAATTTTAAATCGCTAGATGGCTGCCCTCTTTTATCTATGCTGAATGTCAAATACTTAGTTTTTTTGAGATTGACTGTTAGCAAATTATTTTCCAGCAAGTGTTTTACTATTTTGCAACCCAGTTCAGCTGCTTTGAAAACAAGATCCCATGTTGAAGCGTTGTTGTTGAAACATATAATTGAGTTCTTTTTTTTGAGTCTATTTAAAAAATATTGTTAAATGAATAAAAAATCAATTCATATATTTCTTACACATAATTAAATACAACGACATAATCCTTCAATCCAGTTTTCTTTTTTTGTTTTCTTCTTATGATTAAATTATTTTAATATTACACATTTCATTTGATTGGTTCACGAAACGCGTGGATGATATTTTTACACAAATTTCTACACATCTAAAAAAAACATTGAAATTTGAGTTAAGTAGTTGTTAATGAAAATTCAATTTATGCGTCTGTTAAAATTCGGTTTTCTTGTCACTTTTAATTGGCTATTTTTTTTTATATGCATGCTTTTATTTGGAGAGTGAAGCAAAAAAATTGTTATCTATAATTTAAAAAAACACTAACATCACTGGAGAGTCATCCACTTTTCTGTGGATCACTTTATTAGGTTTCAATCGCACTGATTCACTATCGAGAATATTCCGAACGCAGGTAGGTACTCTGGTACTTTATCGCTGGGTGCCAATACTAGTTCTGGCAGCCAATATTTGCACTGAATCGCCCGATCGCTATATCTGTGGCTGTCACACTAAACTCTCTCACGCTGGAATCTGCAACAGTGCAATATATAGAATCTTGAATTTGTAGAAGTTTTGCGAACATAGCCGCGTTTTTTTATCAATTTCTTGTTGATTTTTAAAAGCTCATTTTTCTCTATTTTAGAATCTCATGACAATATTATAATGTCCCCCCTCTCCCAAGGACTCTTTCAAAATTGCGGTGAGCGCTGCTCGCTTCCAAACGTACCCACCAAAGCGTGGCGAGTACGTTCTAAAAAATATGAAAAACTTGAATACAAAACCTCACTTCGAAATGAAGAACAAAAAATGGCTATTCACACCAATACATGATTCTTTTCCATTTAACTTGCTGAACTATCGTTATGTTTTTATGCTATCAAATATGTTTCCACATCACTAAAACGGAAAATATTAAACTTTTATAGCTTTAGCGAGCACGCGTTATATTAAATATTAATTCTAACTATTCAATGTATTTGTTTGTGTGCATAACTGCATATACACGTAATGTAAACAACGGACTCCGTAATATGGACTTGCATAATATGAGATTATGTAGACGTGGACCTTCATAATATGCATTCCTAAGCAATATGCCTGAAATAATGCTGAAACGAATAAATTAAGGCAGAATATGTTTTCTATTCTATAGATTTCCTATTTTATAAGTCACTAGCTGTTCATATCCGGAGATGCACGGTTAAGGATTAAGTTTAAAATAAATTTGTGGCAGTAAATAAAGATTCGATTCGAACGGTATAGATTTGCATCGAATATATATCAGGGGGAGGGGAAAGGGTAAAAGAATAGAGGAGAAATATCACCAATGTTAACCGCCGAGTCCTAAAGACTAATTTTGCAAATTTTGAGTCCGATCGGTCGAACGGTACAGATTTGCATCGAAAATATCTTTAGGGGGGGGGGAAAGGGTAAGAGAATAGGGGGGAAAGGTTGCCTCTATTAGCCGCCGGGTCCTAAAGCATAAGTATGCAAATTTTTAATCGAATCGGACAAACCGTGTGGATTTGTATAGAGAACAGACAGGCAGACATTGAGTTTTATAGGTATAGATGGAACTATATACAGAATACATAATTAAATTTAAGTATTTTTACGTTTCTTTAAAAATCAGTAAGTCTATTTTTTTTTCTTCAATCTTCTTAAAAGTCTTCTTTTCTACATTTTTTGTCATTTCTCTGTCACTGAAATTTCTGGGTCTGGGCCACTATTTTCCACTATTATTCACATGATGTGAAGAGATCAAATATCCAATTAACTTTTAAAAAATAAGACCGGCGTCATATGGCTTGTTCCATATTTTACGATTGTTCAAAAGGTTTCTATGAAATGTTTGTTGATTTCTACAGAGAAACAAAATATTTTTCACTGCATAGAATTCTAAAGAACACAATAATAAAAATAATAAAAAATGTGAAATTAATATACAGCCTTCAAAATCTCGCACATAGCTGGATAGCAAAACTTGCATGTATGCGTAGAGTAATGAACTTTGTTTAATAATTTGAATAATATATATATTTTATATCCAAAATCATTTTACGCGCTTTTATTTAGCTCAACTTTTTCATCAGGGATAAATCTTTTATTCTATTCGAACCACTTCCCGATTTTATTACAACATTCAACGTGGCTAGGACTAAAAAGTAGACAGTGATATTATATAAAAAAAAATACTTAAAAGGAGAAAATATTTTTCAAAAGCATCAAGCGTCGTGTCTCAAACCCAAATGATTGTTTGCATCAAATAAACTGTACGTTCACAACGCTACGAAAACTCTCTCAGTACAAATCTGTTTATTATTTATACTTTATAGTTTGTGCTTGTGTTTAACACATTCCACAAATGGCTAATATCCTCCCCACGCCATTGATTGTATTGACGTACGCATATACTATGATCGTTTTTAGTACTGTAACTGTTTAGTCATTAAAAAAAACATATTTTTTATTTAATTTTTTTTTTTATTTTGAAAATATTTATTTATTTAAAAATATAAATATTTAATATCGTATTTTTACGATAATTTTTGTCTTCTAGAGTTACCCTTGCGTTGTAACTCGAAAGCTTTAATCATTTATCTTTTAATAGTTATACATATTAATAGTAGAAAAAATATATTAATTGTTTTAATCTACTTATATTTGATTAATTACACCTACATGTTTCGGAAAAACCTTTCCGTTTTGTGTTTTTTGTTTTATGTTTTATATATGTCAAAATATCAAAATTAATGATGTTTTACCTGCATTTTATACAAATAATATTATAGGGAAACTTCTCGTAAATTCAAAAGATAAAGATAATATATTTAACAATTGGATGTTTATAAACTTTCTGGCAAAGATTGTACAGCGTTTTATATTGGATAAAACGATCGTAATTTTAATATAAGAGTCAAAGAGCATTTGAGATGTCTGAATAATCATGGTTTTTCTGAATTTGGAAATCATTTATTAGAAAATAATCACGGTTTTGATAAAGATTTAGGACTTTATTTATTTTACACATAATTAATTTTGGTCTGAAATTGAATAATTTATAATCATTAAAAATTAGTAAAGCATGTAAAAATAAACAAAATATTATTAATAATCAATTAATAAGCGCCCTTGAGCTGAGTATTCGCGAAAACGGCGCTGTACAAGTTATCCAATTATTATTATTATTATTAAATTTAACTACTAGTCCAATTCTAAAAAAATTTCCAATTATTTTGTGTAATCAAGAACTTCAGCAATAATATTAAAATGAATTTTTTAAATAATTTAAAAAAACAAAACAAAATACATAATTCATTTTGATATTTTGACATATATAAAACACGCTGATGATGGAAAGGTTTTTCCAAAATATGTAGGTGTAGTTATTCAAATATAAGTAGATCAAAACAAATAATAAAATTATTTTTTCAAAATGTCAATCTACAAAGTTGCTCAATTAATTGAAAAAGCATATTAATCTAATAAGTAGTCTTTTCTAACGTTTAAACTTACTTACTCACTTAAAAAAAACTAGCTTGGAGCAACTATCTTCATTTATATAGTATATTACGAGTAGCTTGTTGGTCTTGTGGTTAGGACACTGGCCTCGTGATCCAAAGGTTGCGGGTTCGATCCTCACTCCAGACTAGCAAGTTAGTCCTATTTTCATAGTACAAGCGCTTAGCTTAGTTTGAAAATAGTAAGAATATTGATGTGACACGTATTCCGTGTTCACATCTCTATTTTTTTTAAAAAAAAATTTAAAAAAAAAAAAATTTAATTATATGTATATTCATACGAAATAAATAAATATAAAATAAAATCAATTTATTCCATACACATAATGTACACATATAGTTTATTTATTTTAGCATAACATAACATTACATTAAATTACATTACAAATATAATTATACAATAATAATTTATCATACAATCATATAATAAAATATGTAAGTACCCAACTAGGCTGGCCTGTTTTAGGGCAAGTTATATATTTCATTTTAAAACACAATATTCGACTATAGGTATATATAATTAATTAATGATTTAGAGTTCAAATAAATTAGTACATGATAAAAATTTAAATTAGATTAATACAATACAAATATTTTAATTAAATTAATACAATAAAAAGTTAAATTAGATTATACATTATATAAATTAATACATTAGTCTAACAGTAGTTTTCTAAATAAGATAATTAGATAAATACATTATATAAATTAATACATTAGTCTAATAGTAGTTTTCCAAATAAGATAAAAAAATTATAAATAAATGACGACAAAAACATCTTGTTTCAGGATAATTAAAACAAATATGTTTCTCGCATTGGCCAGCCAGTCTCGTAATAAAATAATGCGTGATACTATTTGGAATTGAAACGAATATAGCCAACGATAAGTTTATTAATCTCGCAAAACCAAAGGAAGCCCTAACGAGTGTTCCCTGAACCGCGAGCGAATGTTGATTGGCACGCAGGGAAACGTTCCTGGAAATTTGAGTTGAAAACCTGCCGTACAATTATCGAACCTTCCGATCCGAAAACGGGATCGCTTCAGCGGGCCCTAACTCATCTTGTGTAGTTTTCAAATTAGAAATGTGTTTGCACGTATATAACGAATAATAGAAATTATGAAATGTAAATAAATGAAGTAGACAGAGCTGTATGAGTCGATTCACGCTAGACAGTAATGCAAAAGAGCAAACTTGACGTCAGTCTCATATTATTGTATATTATCTTTCCATTTAAGAGGGTATTCTAGACTAGAAATTTTAAAAAATCAAAAAAAATTTTTTGTACATTTCGTAAGTTTAGACTTTCAAAATTATGTCCTCAAAAGATTTTTTCAAAATTCCAATTATTTACCGAGATACAGCGATTTCGGTGACGCGACAAGATAAAACAATAGAGGATAGATGTTGCCCGACTACCTGCGGATGGATTATCCCATACAATCTTTTTTATACTCTATACCTAAATAATGTATATTTAACTAATGTGAATAAATTGAAGTTGAGGAAATTCCATTGTATGGAGCAGAAATCGCCGATTAAAAATATGTAAGTATACCGTATTGAAACTTTACTCAAAACTTTAAATGCGTTTTTCTAGAAAAGACATTTTTCAAGCTGGCGTGCATGATATCTCAAGTTCTACTAAACCAATTTATTTAAATTTTTGTGTGAACCTTCTTCATACATTCTTCTATAGCTCCTAGCAGATTAAAGTTGAAATTTTAATTTTTACTATTTAAAAAGAAAATTAAACTCTTAAAAAAAACGTGAAAAAAGATAATTTTTTCTCAAACGGCCGCCATTTAAAAAAAAATGTTTTTTTTATATCTCCGAGGTAGGGGCGATAGCGACATCTATATTAATTAAGAATCCGTTGATTTTTTTTTGTTTCAAATGACCACAAGGGTCGGAATCATGCACGCCAAGACCCCCCACTTTTTTGGACCCCAAAAATATTCTTTTTTTACAAAGCTCTAAAAAACGTCCGAAATTCGTGCCTCTAGACTAGAATACCCCCTTAAGAGAGACAATCGAATTAGTATGTGTAAGCCGTGCATACGACGCACATTGTTTCATTGTGTTGTTGTTTGCGGACATAAACACCAACACAACGAAACAAATATGCCTCTTATGTGCGGCTTACACATACTAATTTGATTATTTCCTCAACAGATCAGTATTGAACCTAATAGATGGTCCTAGAGTGACATTGGAGTACCAAGTATAAATATTTTAACTACGTTTTGAATATGATATAATTATACAATACACTGTTAATGATAATTAATAATAAATAATGTCTTCATGATAAATAAATTGCAAATAATATTCACAACAAAATAAAGACAGTCATATATAAAGTAATTTTATTTCATGAAAATAATAAATTAATTTATTTAATAATATAATTAATACTACATGGTTGCTTGAACATTTTCGAGTTATAATCAAGGCAAGAATCCACCTGTAAAATCTTTTGGACTAGCTTTGTTATACCCTATATACTAATAATATAACTGATGTTTTGACGTACATGGAAAAACAAAAATTAAAAATTGACTTACATTTTAGTTTACGTGTATCAAATTTCATCACGGTATTTATTATTTATGTCACATCGCTCATTTTTCTAAAGTTGGACAAAAATTTATTATTTAAGTCATTGTATGCAGTCACAGTCTAAACATTGCATTATTCATTTTATGATATTCAAACATGTCATTTTAAAGAGAGAAAATATTTTTCGTGTTTGAAGAGAGGCATTTTCACTGCAGTATAACACAGTATAACAAAAAAGGCAGAAAATATAATGAAAAAAGTGTGCTATGATTATTAAAAATAACGAATCGTATTTTCAAATAAATGTTCTAATAAATTGTAACGTAAACTTGTTACATGCTCTCGTCGTAAACATTTATCGGCAGCACGGATATTTTAATTTCGGGATGGAATTTAATAAGATTCTTTGTAATTTTTCTAAATACGCAAGTCAATAGCGTTATATAATAATTGGTTATAATGAAAATGACATTTTAAAAAAAAGTAACCCATAAAAACTAAGTTTTTATTATACTCCCTTTATTTGTAAAATATAACAACAATTAAGGACGAATTAAAACATATAACATAACACTAAACTTACAGTAATTTAATATATTTCTAAAATATCAGATGTTTTGAGCTTTGATAAGACACTTCATGATTTGTAGATTAAATTCTAAAAACATTTGTCAGTCAATTTAAATTTTCGACATTCGTACTGAAGTACCTATTACGCATACCGACGGAGTAATTCAAATTTAGAAAATATTCCGCGACGTTATCGGGCCACCGTAATCAAACTTTTCTAATGATTCCAATATGAAAAAACCAATAAAATTTCTAAAAATTCGAAATTATATTATAATTATTAATTTTTTTAACAAAAAATTGATAGATCTTCTTGATCGTTGCCACGAGTCTACTTGACAAGTTTCAGCTCGATTGGATCACGGGAAAAGGGTCAAAAATCGATCCAAAGTTTTTGTTGACGGCAAGCAAGCAGACGCCACGAGTAATAATATTAATGAAAAAACCGATAGGATACGTTTTATTATTCTGATTTCGGTTGGAGTCTGATTTCGATCCAGCATATAAGCATCAACCTTACCACTACGCCATAGTTGCTGACGCGAGTTTTGTGTATTTTGCTGTTTTTATTGGAAAGTGTTTTGTTAAAACTGTTAAAATTACGTACGGTGTCATACGCATACATAAATAAATACAGCTCTTCTATAATCATGATCATTGGTAAGGTGTGATTTTACTATGCCTGTCTCACTAGATAACTCTGTGTTGAGACAGGCAAAGTTTACAATTATAACTTACTTACATGCAAGTACATTTTATGCAAAATACATTTGTTCTGTAAACTCTTTACCTACAATTATTCAAAGTGACACCATAGGTTAAACCTAAACCTATTCCTAAACCTAGTCTCTTAAGAACAATAGTTTATAAATAATATAACATGAAAAAAAAATTGTTTTTAAAAAACCAATTTTAAATGTACTAAAAAGTAAAAGATAAATTATCGGCCAAAAAATTTTTGCCTCGCTCTCCAAAGGAAAGGTGGGCGCCTACGATATTGATGGAGAGAAAGCGCCCACGCTTTTATTTGGAGTGAAGCAAAAAAATTTTTCCGAATTCTTTTTTTCCTTTTTAGTGCCTACCTTACATTTAAATATAAGCGTGGTTAAAAATTTTTTTTTTTCATCTAATATAATTTTATACTTTTAAGCCTCAATATTACTCAGTGTACAAAATCACTTCGGTAGGAAACTAATGCCATATTTTGGTGAGCTCACTCATTTTTTCTGAATGCGCTTGGGAAGTATATAATTTCATACTAAATCATTTTAAAGTATTGATTAATTTATTATGATAGATTAATGGATTAATTAGTGAATCTGATGTTGATTCATGTATTGTCATCATAAAACACGTCCATGTGCAAAATTTCAACTCGATTAGACGGAAATATATAGAAATATCGATTATAAGATTCCGTTCAGACAGGTTAAAAAAATATAAGCATGGATAAAATATGTTATTTTATTTATTCGTGTATTCGCGACGCATTAGCGCACTCTATGAAAACAATTTATCTCACGAGTTAATTTATTAATGATTCCACTGAGATCAATTAATTACAGAAATAAATTACAAATAAAATTTATTACAGAGTACATAAAATATTGCATCTACAAAGTAATGAATTAGAACAGGAAAATGATAATAATGACTATTAAATTCATGCAGGTATTACTTTTTTCCTTATAGGTTCATCGTCGATTAAAGATATTCTTTTTATTTTATAAAATTAGTGGAAAAACTATGAAAATTCATTACCTAATTGTAAAAAGTATTTAAAACTGTAGTTACTGGTAAGTGTAGTTTAACATAACTGATTCTGATAAAATTACTATTAAGATTAACCGTGTAGAAGAAGATTTATTCCTTCTTCTCCCTGGTTTCATCCCAACTCACTGTCTCGTCGACTGTTGGGGTCAGCTCTTCTCGTTCGTAGGTTGTACGTTCTTCTGTCTTGCATAATTGTTATACTGAGTTATTATATTTGAAACGTGAAATTGTATACATCATGCTCAAAGTCGGAACCACAGAGAATAAAATCGTACAAAAATTATCTTACCCCCTTCTTTGGGCGAGGGTATTGGCTCACAGCGGAAGTATATAAGATCGATTAGGTCAATGTTTTGACGGAAAGGTACAAGGCTGATGTGGTGTAATGGTAACACACCTTTCCGGAAAGATAGGAGATCTGGGCTCGAGTCCCGATAGCGGCCAAAATATTTTTTCGTTGATTCGATTTTTCTGCATGTCTTTGTAATTGATTAATATTTTTTTATTTTTTTTTGAAGATTAAATTTTTACTAAAATGGCAAAAGTTAATGAAAAAAAAAATTTTGCAACAACTGAGCCACACACTCTTCAGTATCGATAGTCTCTCTCTCTCTCTCTCTCTCTCTCTCTCTCTCTCTCTCTCTCTCTCTCTCTCTCTCTCTCTCTCTTAAATTCTCTGAAATCGCAAAGATGCATTATTCTCTGTTACGTTCTAACGTCTCTAGCCAATACACGAAATACAAACAGAAGTTTGCTTTAAATTCGTTGCTGTGTATATAAGTTTATAAACAAAATTACAAATCACTTTCTTCTGTTATATAATATATACGTATTACAAAAAAATAATAATTTAATTGATAGCCCCGTATCACATCAAATTCAATATATAGCGCAAATATTTACTTTGCTTAAATTTTTCTCATATGTATCTTCGATTAATAATTTATTTTTTATCAGCTGTGGAAAATAAACCAACAACATATAGTAACAATATTATTTGGTGACCTATGAATCAGACATCTAAAACCGTTTATATTTGTTTTTAATAGAATGAGTATCGATAGGTCGTTAATCTTCCTGATATATAGTTCTACAACGAATATAATATTTAATTTTAAAAAAAAGTTAAAACGGGAGGAATATAATATAACAAACATTAAAACTACCGCACATGTACAAACGCATGTTTTACAAGGTCAGATCTTCGTGCTAATGATGACAGATGATATTATTGTATATATTGTATTGCGCGATAGTCCTCAGCATTTAAAAGCGAATTCGTCTGTAAGTTAAGAATATATCATAGGTCGACCACAATCAAAAGACATTCCCTAGCTTTGCCCGGTATGAAGAAAGCGGGGAAGGTTGCTTGGCGAGCCCGTATTACAAGCCTCAATATGATATTCCAAATAAATAAATATTTTTTAGTTTAAAAAAGGTTACTTACTTACTAGAAAAATTTCTTTTGTGTTCATTTTTTGCATCGTAACAATACCTACACATATTTTTGCGCGCATTTTTTTGAATGCGGTCTAGCTATACGTATTTGAACGACTGTCAACTCGACTGTCGACTGGAGGTTAGCGTTATTTAAATTATTAATAACACCATTATTATGTATTTATGAGGAACAAACAGAAAAACACCGACTTTAATCGCTTGTGTAGCATTTTTCCTTATTCTAGTACGTACTTTTAGTCACTGTAGATAAATATAACATTAAAAGAGTACCTGGGCGGTCGGTTTCAAGACAGAGCGAGTAATTTCATTGTTCACACATTGGTCACACCCAGCACACTGTTTTATGAATTCGAATATACATAGATTGCACCGCCTAGGCAATCAATACAGCTCTGTTGATATAATTAAAGATCAAATATTATATACAAACAATAGACAAATCTACTTAGCTTATATTTTATAGTTTTCCTACGTACTTAATCTATTATTTATTGTATTTATCTTGCTAATATTCCTTTTTTTTCTTATGTGCTTATTGCTTATTGAATTCATATTGTTAATATTTTTTTATTTTTTGTAATTTCCTCCTACTTAGATAGCTATGTTATATTTGAACACTTTATGTTTCACATTATGTAAAAACCCGATACAGGGCGTTTATAATTACAAGATAAATAAAATAATTACAAGTCACAATCGCTCGTACAATGGCATGCACTCTCTCGATTATTTCTGCTGTTATCAGTTACGGCCGGCGGGAATGTTTGTATAATATAATATTATTATACACCATCCACTTCATACGTCATCGCAAGTTAAACGTATGATTTCAACACTCTACAGGCCTTTATTTAATCCGATACGTACTTACGTGCGTGCGAGCGAAATGAGCCATTTTGTTGCAGGACTTGAAGTGCCCTGGCGTCGGAAATTGGACCACCCAGCCGCCAGTCGTCAGCAGAGCGCAGTCCTTCCAGAACAAAAATTGACAATATAAAAGCTCGAGTGGAACTTAGCAGAAGTGTAATAAGAGAACTCCGAAGCACCTGCTCTGGCAAGCGCACTCTTCTGACGGAACGAATCCGCCATTTTATATTTTCTCCGAGTGACAAGATGGCCGCCACTGACGCCTGCCGCCGAGGCCGAACACGGAAACTTGTTTGGACGTTTCGGAAACTTTTCCTATACATTAATAATAGTACTACGGAACGAGAGGTAGTGCTCTTAACTCAGAAAGGATTCCGTAGTAATTATTTCTAATATACGAAAAAACTTGGGACGCGTTGTTGTTCTGTTATATTACAAAAGTTTATTAGAGTCTTGGCTTTGTTTATTTTTTCTCCTCCCGGGATCAACAACGGTTTAAAAACACAAGCTGGTGTTTGGAGAACTTTTCCCAACTTGATAGATTTAATATTGCCCATGAGTAAAAGTTTATTTATGTTTTTTTTTCTCTTTCGATTCACCAAAATCCGAGATTCTGTAGTATGTGGCAACACTAACTTTTCAGGCGTACGCCACTTTGTTTTATTATTAATCTATCTATATATAATGTTGACAGCTCTATATAAAATTAACTCTTTTCTTACAATTAAAAGACCGGGATAATTTATTTTTCTACCTCCATTTTACCTAAATATTGCCTTATGGCCGACGATAGGTATTTTTGTTCAATTACATACCCAAATCATTCCACTTTAAAGTATTTAACGATGTACATTATTTCCGAATCTTTCTTTTCTAGTACTGTGTTGTTGCTGAAGAAATCTTTCCTTATGTTAAATCAACTTATGTTTAGCGTTCTTCTGTTGCTTCACAATTCAAAGATTTCCAACATCCTTAAAATATTCACGTGATCCACATTACAATGTCATATAATAAAATACGATTAACGAAAAATTAAATATATGAATATATTTTCTGTCATGATCGTAGGCAAAAACTAGAAAAAACTATCTGATTTTTTAATTTATCTTTGTAATTATTTAAATGCCTTTTATCCGATTCCACTTATTTGTAATAAAATTATAATACATCAATTATACATAAGTGTAGCTGTTGTCAAATAAAAGATTTCATATTTTTTCAGTTTTTTGGGACTCACACAAGTATATAATCACATTTATTCCAATAATAATAAAAAATTAATGAAATTGAAAATGAACTATATTTCAATAAATATTAGTACTTAGTTCTACGGGTTATTAATGCGACATCTGTTTTGGCTTGTAAGATCATTATCAAATTATAGTCTTAATGAGAATGTAATAATAATAACATAATAATAATATTTATTAAAATTTAATATATTTTAAAATTATTTAATTTATTTATGAGCTCAGCCCTGATGATGGACCCTGCAACAGGATCCGAAACGTCGGCCAGACAGGTCACATATACACGGCAGAATATCCCAGAAAACTATACACAGAACGGCCGTGAAAACCTAGGGACATTTTTTACTCATCCGACTTCATTCTTTCGTCAATATTTAGAATGGATTTTCAGGGTGGATATAGATAAATGTGTAATATTTGTGTGACCTCAAAAGTGTGTGAGAAGGCATTGTCATCGACTTCAAGTCGATGTGCAATATGTCAGCTCGATTGGATGACGGAAGTGTGTTCATTTTCACTTGCAAGATTTTTCCACAAATTTTTTATCTTTAATGATGACGCTATTTCGATTCTCTTCTATATTTCTTCTCTCATTTTGTAATGAGAGGACAAATGCTGCACAGCGAAGAAGAATTGTTTTTTGCTTTTATTTTCAAACTCGTGCCCGGCGAATCCCGGCGCTCGCCATTCTCCACCGACATGGAATATAATAATGATTGAACACACGTCAATATCCCGGGATATCAGATATCCCGGCTCCAACATCGCAGCTAAGTCAGCCGGGCGGCGGGGGCGAGGGGGCGAGGGGGGTGAGATTCTACACCAATGGACACACGTACCTAGCACATGTTATTATGTATATGGTAATGGCGTCTTGCTAGGGAAGTTTTCAAAAGATTATTCCCTGGCTCATTTACCATTTCTGTGTAGTTCAGTGGCGTCCACCAGGCGTGGACTTAGGTTGTGCTGCTAATAACTTTGCTGTAGAAATACGATGAGCTGTGCTGCTATGGTTGTTTTAATTTAATCTGAAGATGTTTTGCCTATTTAAATAAGAAATACAATTTTTCATAAACATTTTCTAAGAAAAATTAAAAGTATTATAACATTATTTATTGATACGGAAAAAAAAGGAGTTTGTTCATATTTTTCAAGAACATAATACTGGATTTTATTTTCACAGAGAAGAAGCTATTTATATGGTAATGTAGGTACTTCCAAACGGTAGAATTCCGTACCTACATTCTCTTTTAAATATATTCATCTCTATGTGATATTTTGATTGATATATTTGTCTCTGTAAGATATCTTGATCGATATATTCCTATATATGAGGTATGTTGATTGATATATGCATCTCTGATATGTCGAGTAATTTTACAAGAAAGAAATAAAAGATTTGTTATTAATTTCCAAAATCACCTTTAAATATGGATCGAGGACATTAGAATATGTTATTCCCAAGTCATATATTATTTTCACTTAAACACCCAATAGCTTATATGTGTTTTTTAACCAAATTTTTATTTTCTGTTACTGCTCTATAAGAGTTACTTGAAAGGTGTAATAAATAAGTTTATAAAATGTGTATTAACTGTGTATATGCACCTGCGACAAACATCTACCAAGATATTTTGCGGGTCTAGCTTTTATATTATTTTGTAAACAGAAGTAGTTCAATAAAAATAACAATAAAAGAAAAATTACTCATAGGTAGAAAATTCTTGCATTAGATGCTTTTGTTTAATACATTAAACACGCCAAATTTTAATTAAGAGGACTTCAACATATTGTCACGGAAACACAAATTAATTGTCGATTTATTAATTAAATTAAGTTACTGGACACAAACATCATCAGAGAACCGTTCTTTAATTCAATTCAATTGCGTAATTATCACTCGTCTATGGAACATTTGAAAACTTCTCACTTTCCGGTAGGTATTCGCGTATTTCACTTTACTCTTGTCTATTACTTATTTATGATATCTATCTTGTATGATTCTGTCACAACAACGCAAATACTAAGTACGCAGTGGCCCATCAATCTCTTTTTACAGTCAAAATCGCTTGCGATGCTCCCAAAATCCAGTGGACCATCCCAGACCATTCTAGCAATTTCCAGTTTAGTGTAAAAAGGTGTAGGGTACTGTAAAATCTTCGATTATGTGCAATTCGATTCTACTATCTCGTGATTATTTGTACGTACTTGATACATAATATGGCAAAGAAATGTGAGAATTAGACTTATTCCGAAGAAAAGTAGTATAGCATGGCTTTTTTAGTTGTAGATGTATACCGCACGCCCCTGGAATAGTTTGATTGATATTCATACTGATTACGCCATTCGCTTTGCAAATCAATGATTTGAGCCAGGATTGCGACTACCAGCAATGCTACAAATAAAATGCAGCAAGGCTACGGATATCGTAATACGTATTTATTATATTTTACATGTGAGCCTGACGTTAAAAACAAATTTTTAATAATCTCATTTATAAAAAATACAAAAATCATTTTAACAGTTTTATGGAAATGGAAAAGGGCTGCAATATGTATTTTTATTTTTACATGTTATCCTATTTAAAGTTTGCAAAATAATAAAAACGTATTAAATAACTAGTTACTCTTAGGGGAATAACGGTATTTCGACAGAATTTTAATTTTACATACGCACAAGTATTAATTGAAACATAAGTATAAAAATTGATGCTATTACATACATTTAAATATTAAATTACAGTATTAAAATTAATACTAAAAAAATATTAATCAATGTAGAAAGTCATAAACGTCGAATAAGAAAAATAAATAAAACATTGTATAAAGCATTGAGAGAAAAATATAAAATAAAATAAATAATTTATAACTTGATGTGCTTATTATGTTCGAGAACGTGCCTGGATATCAATAAGAAAGATCACTAAGCTTAGTTTAAAAATAGTAAAAATATTGTTATTTTATGTTGTATTCCGTGTACACATTTCAATTAAAACATGCAAACACTCAGTTATGAATGTCCTTAGGTTTTCACGGCCGTTCAGAATCTTCTGTGTATAGTTTTCTGGGATATTCTGCCGTGTGTGTGTGACCTCTCTGGCCAACGTTTCGGATCCCATTGCAGGGTCCATCATCAGGGCTGATGTGATGAGTGAGTGTTGAAGTGTAGGTTAAGTATTACCTTGCAATACCGTACCGAAGTCAGGGTGTCTCCAAGTTTGTGTTATATATGTTAAATACTGGATTGCAGTACCGTGTCGAAAGCAAGGTAGTGTGTCTTCTTGTAGTGTTTTTATATATCTACTAACGGCTGTCGGACTGTGCGGATCGTCTATTTGATTTATCCTGCAGCGCCGGATACCACGATGTTCTTAACTTAAGACCGTCATCCCTAGTAATGTTTACCGGGTGCTTGTATATTTCGATTGCTTCTTTGACCAGGCGCGTGTGGTGACTTTTGGGCTTTCCTAAGATTTTTGGCTCAAATGAAAAATGGTGGCCCGTATCTAGAAAGTGCTCAGCCAATGCCGATTTTTCCGGGTGACCGAGTTTGCATGCTCTTTTATGCTCATCAACCATCTTTGAAATCGTGCGTGCTGTTTGTCCCACATACACTTTGTCGCAATTTTGACAATCGAGCCTATAAACACCGTCGGTCTCAAGGGGATCCCGATCCTTCGCTGGTCTTAAGAGGTCCTTAACCTTGTTGTTTGTGCCGAACACTGTCTTAATATTCCTTCCCGTGAGGCCAGATTGCAAACACGTCATCAACGGGACAATGGGACAAACAGCACGCACGATTTCAAAGAGGGTTGATGAGCATAAAAGAGCATGCAAACTCGGTCACCCGAAAAAATCGGCATTGGCTGAGCACTTTCTAGATACGGGCCACCATTTTTCATTTGAGCCAAAAATCTTAGGAAAGCCCAAAAGTCACCACACGCGCCTGGTCAAAGAAGCAATCGAAATATACAAGCACCCGGTAAACATTAATAGGGATGACGGTCTTAAGTTAAGAACATCGTGGTATCCGGCGCTGCAGGATAAATCAAATAGACGATCCGCACAGTCCGACAGCCGTTAGTAGATATATAAAAACACTACAAGAAGACACAGTACCTTGCTTTCGACACGGTACTGCAATCCAGTATTTAACATATATAACACAAACTTGGAGACACCCTGACTTCGGTACGGTATTGCAAGGTAATACTTAACCTACACTTCAACACTCACTCATCACATCAGCCCTGATGATGGACCCTGCAATGGGATCCGAAACGTTGGCCAGAGAGGTCACACACACACGGCAGAATATCCCAGAAAACTATACACAGAAGACTCAGTTATGAATAAAATTTGTTAGAAACATTTAAAATATTATCGTAATAATTTAATATTAATCCAATTTTTTTGTTTACTTTGGTATATTTATTTTAGCTGGTAAAATCAGCGAACACCAAAAAATTGTACATTACCATTGTCGTTAATACCACATAAAACTACCAACCGTAGTGTATTGACTTAGGAGTGCGAAGCTTAAGCAATCCACTGCAAGCTGGGAGAAATGTTGGACAGTTCTGAGAGAAAAGTACTGCGGACAATTTATGAACCAGTAAGGGATGGGAAAGTTTCTGAGAATGAGATAGAATATCGAGTTGTACAACATTTATCAGGCTCCTCATCCACACGAAACTATACTCAGATGAAAGGACGCAGATCAGAGAAGCCCGGATCTAAAAAAGAATCCTTTATGGACACCCAAGTGGTAAGAGAAGAATGAGAAAACCCCATCCGTGTCCATTGGTCTATCCGTCTGACTGCCCCCGTAACTTCGTGTAACAATTTCATTGGAATTCACGGTTTAAAAAACCAAATTAAACGGCCCGAGATGGGACCTGAACCCTGGGTCAGCAAACCCGCTGAGTATACTCTACCCGTCAAAAATACAGTATATATAGGACTTAGCAAAGACGCGAACCATTTCATGTTGTGCCCAATTGCCGGCAGGGGAAATATATAAAAAAGTTCAAATATTTTGATAAAAATCGTTATTAATATTTCACGAGTGTCGGCTATAAGTTAGTAAAAACTTATTCTTTAGGAACCGGCATGTTGAAGTACCGTCATTTTTTAAGGGTCCAAGCTGGTGAAGCAGTAGAGTTGCTACAGTCTTAGAATTAAGAAGTGAGAATAGAAGTATGTGGAGGCGATAGATTTAAGGACTGTGGATCATTAAGGGTTGCAGAGCCATTGACGAAGTAAAAGCGACCCTCTTTACTAGCTTCTCACACGGGTTCGGTTCTTTGTAAATTCGTCGATCCGTTGTAGATTCGTTGATCTATGTGATTTTCACGAGACTTGTGTTTTGTGAGATGTTTCGCTTCCGTATTTTGTCCTCATGTCAAGATTCTCAGCCATCATTAGATGTAGAAGTAGCCAGAAGAGTCGTCATTAAGGTGATCGTTTGGCAATGCGAATTAAATTCACCACTTTTTTTAGAAGCTTCTCTTGCATTTTGTTAAACATTTTTGTATGGAATGTATCAAATCAACATTTAATCATTAGTTCCATATGTTTTAAATATACATATCATTTTTTAGTTTGAGTTACAATAAAGTTATGAATTAACGGTTATCATTAATTTATTAATATTATTTTGAAATCGTTCAGTCAGTTTTCTTATAATTTACATTTTAAAAGAGAAAAAATGGAATTTTGCCAAACATTGGATCTCAATTAAATAGCTGGAATAAGGAAATTTGACATTTTATTATTTTTCTATTCAAGATAATGAAATCCATTATTTCATTATATTGAAGTCAAATAGTTGTCAACTATGTGAAAAGGGTAAAACAAATCACGCTGAAAAATAAATCACTAAAAAAAAAATCTATGAAAACTAATGGATCGATTTAAAAAAAATTGATTGACTAATGATAAGATGAGATTATTTTACTTTGTAATATTATTGAAAAAAAATATATCACACACCATTCAGTCATATAAAAACCATAAATTGGAGCAATTGTCTACAGTTCTACAACTTTCGATTGGTAATTTATTAATTGATTAAACGATTTAGTTTGTGCTTTTTTAGAAAGATATATGTATTTAAAATATGTGGAACCTAATGACTAATGAATAAATTTTAATCTGATACCTTTCCATAAAAAAAATATAGAAAATCTAAGTAAGCTATGTAAAACAGATGTGAATTCCACTCGCATTACCAGACAATCGCCTTAACGAAGTATTTTAGAAAAAAATACGTTCAAATTCATTCTAGATACTTAACAATATGAACTTAAAAAGGACCTTGAACTAGTGTAATTTTTTATACTGGCCACGGTGAATTCTCGGCTTTATTATTTTCTTAAATTGACTGATAAGACAATTCTGTGATGAGTTGCTGAATGCATATTTTGAACCTGTTATACCATTGATTAAAAAAGCGACCGATTCTTTCGTGTGGTTGAGTGTTTTTGTGGACCTATTTACCGCTCGAAATTGGTCTGTAGTAAGGTTTTAAAAATGCTGAGATAACAACACTTGCATTCGTATTTCTGCCGCATATGCAGATATATCACGTAGGTACGCGTAATTTCCACACTTGTGATTTTGCTGTCACACATGTGTTGGCAGTCCTAGTTTCGAAGAAGCTACGCGACTGGTGGAAGATAAGTCACGTGACTAGATATGACGTAGCCACTTGTCTTCTCTGTTGTCAGTTACGTAGTACAAGTGCATCATATATCTTCTGTACCCAACCTAGCCTGGAATGAAACATGCCCTTTTGTAATAAAGCGTGTAATGTTATACGCACGTGCGATTCAATCTGCAAAACTGAACGAGCTTTTTCAAGAGTGCCTCGGTATTAGCATCTATTTCTCGTAGGATTTGGTATTTCTGGAACAGAGTGATGTTCTCGCGGTAAATTAAATTACCAGACTAAAGTTTCGAAACTTTTTGCGTCTGCCCCGCAAAGTTTATAGTAATCCTTGTAAAACCTGGAAAATCGTTTGATGGAAGCGCTCTATTGTTTTTGACGTTATTAATGGAAGTGGATAGTTGATGGTGGCATGTCAAATCATATTAGTGTCATTACTGACGTCTATCAATTTATAATATTTGTGAATGCACATTCATGACTACCCAGGGGTAAAGTGCTCGCTTCGTAGGTCTTATTCTAAATCGATTCCCAACTTATCTTCCATAAAATTATAGTTTATTATGATTGATGATCAAACTTTGCAAATTAAATATTTTATATATGTTTATCAACTTCCAAGTTATTACAATAAAAATAGATTTTATGTATATGTATTTTTTGTAATCAAATAAAATTAAATCAATTAAGTAATAATTTAGTTTATTCATATGTGCATTAAATCCAAGAACAAAATTATATTACCATATCCTTTTAATTGACAGAAATTAGCAGGTTCTTCAAATTATTTGGAAAAGTAATAGAAATATCCTAAGTCCCATATATTCTGGTAGAATTCTTTTATTTCTTTTAATTTAAATATGAAATTATTTCTCGGAGTTCCTTATTTTCAAACGACTGCCACCTAATATAGGAAATCTTTTGTGAATATTATTAATATATACAGTCTCGACTCGACACCTACTATACAACGGATACACAAATTGTAAAAATGTCCACGATAAAATATTTTCGATATTTTGTGTATAAATTTGGTCTATATGCCATGATTGTGTAAGTATTCATTAATTACTTGCCATTATATTAAAAGTCTTCAGAAAAAACAGATTTCTTTTTTCATACATACAAGTGAAGTATTGGAACCCATTTTAACAAAAAAATTATAATATTACTCAGATTGTAATATTTTATAAAATAAATATTTTTTTAGAACAATGCTTCCTGTTTTAGTTTTAATTGTATTCGAATGTCTTGAATGAAAAATCATATTCAAAATTTAGTAAAAATAAATACCTATTAGAATATTTCAATTCGAGTAGATTCTGTTTTTTACGAGCTTTTATAGCGTCTGTCAGCAAGGAATCTTATATTAAATATTTGAGCCACCTTCTGACTATTGGTAGAGAGACGTATTCCTAATGACAATACAATAATCATTCATTAGTATTACAAAATCAGTTTAATTATTGGTACGAGACATCTATAGGTCACTTAATATAGCCCTATAAACACCCAAAAAATAGACTACCTACTTTCCCATTAAAAAAAATTCTTTCGTCTCTATGAGACATCTATAATATGTCTCGATTATTAATGTTTCCTGGGGATAAAATCCAATACTGTGTTTGAGCATATTCAAAATATTCTGAATATTTTTTCTAATCTAAATACACGAAAATTTGCTCAATTTATCCCGCCTGAAGCTCGAACGGGTCAAATCATTCATTTCACTCGAGGTTTATTTTATCTCTCCAAAATTTAACATCCGACGGCGGTAAAGTATCCCTCTATTATAATCATGCCGGCGTCCATAGCGCATTTTTACAGAAATCCCTTTTTTCGGGGGGGACCCTATTCCGGCGCGTCACATATCTCACTTCTTTCAAAACGGAAGTGGGTTCCGCGGAATCAAACCCACATCACGGCCGTTCTTAAACCCATAAAACACCCACAAAAAAGCGCCCCGACCCGTGGCGTAATCCACTAATGAAAGATATCCGATAGGGTCATTTACGCTCGGGTAAATATGACATAATATTTTTAGGGTTAGGCGGCAGGGCCCGTGATAGCGCATTCACAAAAAGGACGGGGCAAATGTAACGACGCGGCAGTTAACCTTTCATCATTTTCTCCCTCCCCCGCATGCGGGCGGTAAAAATGGAGGGAAATTGATTATTTTCATTGAAATAAAATGATCCCAAATTTGGGGTATTCAGTGCATCTGATTGTCGGCATTATGTGTTAATTTTGTTCTCCGCGGGGGCTGAATGGGGCTTAATAAAAACGAATAAAAGGACGCGGAGTTGAATTAGTTTTGTAACAAATCCGTTGCTAACTAGCAAAAAGCAATCGACCTCGGCTGCACGATATCACAGGTCGATTTTTTACACGCGGTACCTACTGTACAGTCGGCAACTGACGAATCTG
The DNA here is from genome assembly GCA_016648135.1 of Agrypnia vestita. NCBI lineage: Eukaryota > Metazoa > Arthropoda > Insecta > Trichoptera > Phryganeidae > Agrypnia > Agrypnia vestita. The sequence goes on from JADDOH010024838.1 coordinate 173,030, forward strand.
ACGCTAGTATATAAATTAAGTATATAATTAATTTCTAGTAAATTTTGTAAAATGCCATTTGAAATAATATTTCGGTACATGGCAAATCCACTTACGATAGAGTAAAGAATGGAGATATTAGGAATGAATGGAGTAGCTTGTTGGTCTTGTGGTTAGGACCCTGGCCTCGTGATCTAAAGGTAGCGGGTTCGAACCTCACTCCAGACTAGCAACTTAGTCCTATTCATAGCACAAGCGTTTAGCTTAGTTTGAAAATAGTAAGAATATTGATGTGACACGTATTCCGTGTTCACATCTCTATTTTTTTTTTAAAAAAAATAATGTAAAACTGATTTGAAAATAAATAGAATTAAAAAGGGTCGCTCAGATGATTTGAGCATATTTAGCGAATGAATGAGGAAAGAATGGTAAGAAAGATATATAATGTAAGCGTTGATGGCGTCAGAAAGAAAGGACAACCGCGGAAGACATGGCATGACCAGATTAACCAGATACTGGAAGATGGTTCCGTTAGAAGCCTCAACAACTGGCGAACTTGCATGTTAAGGTGTATGAATGTGGATGAGGCGAGAATTGTATGTCAGGACAGAAGAGTGTGGCGCTCTATCCTCTCTGCCTACCCCCACGGGGAAACGGAGTGATGGTAAGTAAGTTTTAAAAATGATAATTTTGTTTACTTTCACTATTTATTTATAACGATTGGAACGTTTTCAATACTAAGGCGTCATCTTCAGTAATGTTACTAACACTAAACTTAAGACTAAAGGACGGCGTGAAGAGTGGGGTGGAGATTAGAGTCCGGTGGGTATGTGGGCGTGGTCATTAAGCGCAGAAGACGCGCAGGGACGTTCTCGCGTTGTCTAATATTCTCTCGCCTCATCCACATTCATACATCTTCGCATGCAAGCTCGCCGGTTGTTCAGGCATCTAACAGGACCATAATATGTATATATATAAGTTGTATATATGTTCTAAATCAGTTTCTGTCATATACTCGAATGGACTATATGCTACAGGCATCTATGATACTTGCCATGATATAGTTTACTTAGATTTCGCAGTTTTTTTTCTATTTATTTTCAATATTTTTTTTTTAACATCACTAGCCCGCTAAACGTCTTAAAGAGACGTTTGTCAGTACGATTCATATTTACTATTAACTTTACAATATTATTAAATTTTACATTTACATTTTCACAAATAATATTACAATATTATTACATTTCATTTTTGGGCATCACAAATAATAACATGATACACATCAATTTCACATGATGCACATTAATTCATACATTTGTTCATAGATGATAGCCATGTCGTTTTTACATCAACCACCTTCTGAATTCCACTACAGATTTTGGATCGATAGGCATGTTGCTACTGATACCTCCATATTTTTTAAATGAAATATTATGTAACAAACACAATTACAAAATCTAATACTTTTGTTCTCAGAACAAACATATAAAGATATTTTCAAATATATTTTAGTTTTTTTGTCTACCTGTCTACATTTACAGCAACCCTACATATGTGTGGTATAAAAGCAAAGGCATCAATAACCATAAATTTAAAAAAAATGTTTTGAATTCAGTCACCGAGAATTACCAATTTAAAATTCTAGATTTTATGTTTATATGTTTCCATTTAAAATTTATAGGCTTGGGCCCGAATACAGAATCAATACTCAAATTATTTAAAGGTTAATTTACGCCTTAAAATTGTAGTCTGCACTGCAAATTACGCTCTTAAAGCGTACTTTAACCTTTAAATCATTAAGTATTAACTCTGTATTCAGACCTCAATTTCCTATAAAACCTCGAATTGAGTACATAATAAATCCTCGATGACTACATTCAATGTTTTTTTGGATGTATTTTGCTTTTATCTACATGTATAGTTTACAGTTTTTACCACCTTTTGAAAATCTAATTAGATTAAAATACCAGTTACTTAAAATAGTTTTACTAGATTAATGTATCCATTATTAGTCATAATTATTATTCGAAAGCTACGCTCTGTTTTATCTTGATGGATTATTTTATTTTTAATATATTGACCCTGACCGTAATAGAAGGTAGTCATTTGTTGATTAAATAATCTCCGATTGTGTTCAATCGTAATGACGATTGGTAACCTGATTTAAGATGTTTAGTTTATTGAAGTTGCGAATAATCGCACTTAACAATCAACGCTACAATCAAATAATCATAGTTTATTTTATCTTAAGTAATCATTATCTAATTCACTGTAAGTTCTACCAGTGGCAGTCAAACTCTTCATTAAAAATACTGTTCAGAAGTTGTGGTGAAACAACTATTGGAGTCTTATGAAAAGAAGAAACCCTCATCTATTATTCATACCCTTAAAAGTGCATTTGTTTTATTAGGCGGATTTCAATAAAAATACTACCTATTGCAGCGGATCTCATGACGCAGCATCCGGAGAATTGAAATGCACTTACTAAGGGTTGGTTTATTTGAATTTGTTTTGTTGAAATAAAACAGATTCAAGAAATGGAATCGAAAATATTATAATGATGAAATCACTCACCATCAAAACTGTATCTATATATCTGTACATTTATATCTATACTAATATGTAAAAGGTAAAGTTTGTGAGTTTTGTAAGTTTGGATGTAGGAGGTAATCTCCGAAACCACTCATCTGATTTCAAAAATTCTTTCAAAAATATTTCGAATGGACCTTCAGCGTGGACATAAGATATATATTATCCCATTAAAATAAAAGTCGTGCGATACGTTTTGCACGAACGCTGCCTTAACGGTAAGAGATATTTCAATACTTTGTAAAGCTCAAAATTTTCTATAAAAAATTCCGAGATGGCATATATCTGTATGTTAAGGTTAATACACAAATCAATAAAATATGACTAAAAGTTACTAAAAATCTACGCTTGCACAACCGCGCGGGTTTTATATTATATTATACACTCGTATATTTTTACATTATGTATATATCCGTATTTGAGGACTTATTAATGGATATATATTATATTCTATAATGATAATAATTTATTTTTTGGTCACGTAATTTAATTTCATTTACTTCTTCTTCAAATATAGCAAATTAATTTTGTGGTGACATAATTATAAATTTATATAAATTAACTTTGTTAACACCACTTAATTTTTTCAATAAATAAGTGGTGTTTGCAAAGTTAATTTATATAAATTTATAATTTAATTTAATTTAATACCCTTTACAGAATTTATCATCTTGTAGTAATGTTGCTGAGAATTTAGTAGCAAAGCAAGGTGCTCTGCCTGCTACACTAGTATTTTATTTACTGTATTATAGCAGACGGTGCTCTTCCAGTTCAGTGGATGATTTGGTGGATTCAGTGGAAGCAATTATTACAGATCTCTTGCAAAATAAAAATAAAGTTGTAATTAATAAATAGATCTATAGGGCTATAAACGGGCGCATTTGCTGTATAAAATACTACGTATGTACGTATCTACTTAAATTTTCTTGCGATTTGATATATTATTATGTGAATTATAAAAATGATGTACTATTTAGGGGCTTTGGGAAGGGAGGTTCCTGTGTTACGCACAGGTGGTGAAGTGACTATATTTTTCTCAAGATCCTAGAGTGCAAAAGCGCAAATTAGAATTGATGGTATTCAATATAAAATACAAATAAAAGACGGTTATATCGTGAGGAGCGAGAAATGTGGTCAGCGAAAAGTTGCGGATTCCATTGTTTTGCGCAATGTTCCAAAATAAAGCAAAATAAAGAACGAATGTGGTCTTTTTTATTTTTTTATTTTTTTTATTTAAAATATAATAGAAACCTAAAGGTTTATGGATAACATTTTACATGATTCAATATAGGAATATAATGATAATAATATAGTTTAGATACAAAGTCATTTCTTTATAGTTGGCCGAGTTTTAGCATTTTTGTCACATGTTTTGAAATAGAAACCTAGAAACCATAGAAACCTAAAGGTTTATGGATAACATTTTTACATGATTCAATATAGGAATATAATGATAATAATATAGTTTAGATACAAAGTCATTTTTTTATAGTTGGCCGAGTTAAAGCATTTTTGTCACATCTGTTTTGAATTTGTCAGTGGTCAGTTGTGGCAGGTCGTTGTACAGTTTTAATCCGTTGCAAATTAGTCGGGATTATCCTGTTTTTGTTTTGGCGTGTGTTAGGTGATAGTTTTGAGCCATTCTAGTGTTGGTGTTTTTCGTGTATTTTGTGTAATTTTATGTCTTCGTCTTGTATTTCGCCAATTGCTAGTTTGTGAATGATTTTAAGTGTTTCGAATTTTGTAATGCTTTCGACGTTTTATTTTTGTGTTATACGGCATACAGTTTCAGTTGGTGTAATTCTCTCGTTTAAATAATTACGCGTAACATACAGTAATTTGGTTTTAAGATGTCCTTTTTATTATGACTGCGGGGCTTAAAAACAACTAATTTCTATTCTATTTTTTTGCTTTAACCCTGCGTCTTTCACTTGTACCAGTTTATTACAAAAACTGTCTTATTTTTTCGTCGGCATCCCGGGGAGGATATTTTAATAAATATGTATTAATCTTGACAGAGGGTTGATATTCGTGTGTCGCCCGCAGTATTAATATTCCTCTCGCACGTCAATATGGAGCCGACCCTTATCACGGATCTTCGTAGCATCCCCGCACATCAAATCCCGCCTTAAACATAATACAGTTAAAAAAGGAACGCACCATACGTCGACTATACTTAACGTCGCGGTACTGCAAAAACACACCGCTTCACACGGGTGTCATATTACTTGACAATAACCTGGAAGACGTCCGGATAAAGTTCAAATGCTTAATCTGGAATTACCAAGATTGTTGGATAGTAATTTGGATCTTCATAAAAGTTGTATTAATAGTGAAACACTTTTGAAGACTGCTCAGATAATCATTATTAACGAAGTGATGTCCCAAAAGGGTTTACGATTATTATTTTTTGGGAAATGAAACTGAGAAGGAAATAATTCAAAAAATTCAAAGCAGAGCCATGAAGACAATTTTAAGACGTAATAGATAAAAAAAAAAATTAGCTGAATGCTAAAGCAGCTTAAGTTAATTACTGTTAAACAACAAATTAAACAAAATGTCCCTGTCTTGACATAAAAAACAAAAACCGATTAGTTCTCTCGTATATTAATTAATTAATTAAAATATGAAATATAATATTGGTATCCACACTTAACCTATGAGAAGTCGGTGGGATTTTCCACAAACATAACTGGTTTATTATACTACAAATGCAAAATATTTCAACTAAATTACACCTGACGACGAGAGGGACTGCTCCTCTCGAAACTACAGTAGTGATGATTTAACTCAACGTGTGTGCATAACAAAGTTAAATTTAGTTTGAATTAAAAAAATCATGTTGCACCACAAAGTAACCGCCATACCAATTAATAATATGATACTAAGGCTTCAAATTGTTCAATGAACTGACAGAAGATGTGAAGGAAGCAACTTACCTTACTACGTAGGTTTAGTTTTAATAGACACAATAGTGCGCAGTATGTGATATCTAAATCTCAAAGGTAGTAGCAAAAACTTCGGGGAAGTCTTCTTCATGTACTTTTGAATAAAGAATATTCTTTACACTTTGGGTAAAGTGTCGACAGTTAAGGAGATAGTAAGTATATAATAGAGTAGTTTATAGTTTTTTAATTTTTTTTCAATATTTTTCATTTATTTTCAGTGAAACGTTGGGCTACCACTACAGTGGAATATTATTTTTTTTCGTTTAGATACAAGTCAAATAAAATTATTAAAACCTTGCATAAATTTTAAAAATATTTTTTGTAAGTTTTTTGCCATTTTATTTTGACTATTTTTTTGCATATTAGTAAGTGTAGTGATAATCGAACATTTCACAGAAAATAAGGCAAAAATATTGAAAAAAAAAAGCAAATTTTGCTATCGTTTATCTCCGCAACTGTCGACATTTCACCCATTGTGAATATTTTATATTCAAAATTGCACAAAGAAGACTTCTGCAAAGTTTTTGCTACTAGCTACGAGACACTGTGTATTATCATAATTTTATTAAGTTTACACCCTAGATGTAAAAAAATATTTTTTACAACTAAATACAAAATATACATATACTAGCTGTAACCCATCAAAAATGATGGAACATTAGTTCGCTTCTTTGCAAAGCCCAATCATATTTTTGGCGGTCCACGGAGATGTGGCCGTAGTAACATGCGTGAAGCGGCCGGTTCGGGTTTGGTGGCCCGGGGTTCAAGCCCCATCTCCGGCCGTTTTTTTTCTCTCTCGATTATTTCTCTTTATTTATCGCTTCGATTATCTCACCAGTGGCCATCCTGGCCTCGCGGTTTGTGGCCGACTTCGCACCAAACGAACAGTCAGAACACGACAACAACTCTACACCGCGGCGCAGTTCCATGTTTATTCCCAAAAACCTGATTAACGAACCTACTGGATTGTTCTAGTGTTTAGAAGATTCTCGTTACTTCTAGGCTTTTCCAGGTGTTCCTAGAATGTTGTAGGTAATTCCAGAGTGTGGTAGTGTGTCCCAGAATGTAGTGGAAGGTTCTAGAGGTTTCGATGCTATTGTGGTCATTGACATATTACGAGGGATCCTGTAAGTAATCTCTTTTGCCATTTCGTTACAGTATTTATGTAAAGGTTATTAGTAATTTACTTGAGTAGGGTAAAGAACCCACTAAAACCAACACTGAATTTGGCGGGTGCTGCAGTCGATACTCGTAAACGATTCCTACAGATGTCGCCATATGTTCAGTGCTTTATTTACATTTAAAAAATGCGCCAGATTGCGTTCGATTTACGTTTAAAAATATATCAAATTTTAATTTTAAATTGTCACTAAAGTAGGTAGGAAGAAGTTAGAGAAACCTGAAAATGTAAGAAAATGGTTTAAAGTTTCATAGAAAATTCCAAAGTTTAATCCAGTTCTCGTCTGACGAATTTCCTCAAGACAATCTAAAAGTGTGTTGTTCTCACTTCTTTAGTTGAATTTTCTTTGAATTTACTACGACATTAATATTCAATTCCATAACATTATAAAGCATTTTATCAAAAATATTAAAAAACAAAAAGAATGTAAACATCCAAAAAATACTTTGATTAAATTGGAACCAAAAAAATGTCACAAAAGGGCCTGGTTTCTTTTATCAATCATCTAAAAAAAATATTTGTTAAATTGAATATCCTTAAAAGTGTCCATAGGCAGAATAGAAATAATAAGTTCATCCAATTTATCCCGTTTATTATTTTTCTCCCTCATTGATTTTTTCCATTAATTACAAAATGTTTTATGCTGGCTGTAGTGTGGCAGATAGAATAAAGAAAGGATCGCTGAGATGGTTCGGTCATGTGGAACGTACGAGCGAGGAAAGGATGGTAAAGAAAATATATGACACGAGTGTTGAAGGCAGCAGGAATAGAGGACGTCCGCGAAAGACCTGGCATGATCAGAAACTACAAATATTGAAGGATGGCTTTCTTAACATGCTCGACAATTGTAGAGCATGCATGAAGATGTTTGAATGTAGTTGAAGCAAAAGAGATGTGCCAACATAGAAGATTGAAGCGTCTTTTCCTCTCTGTCTTCTCCTGCGGTGAAACGGCGTGACGGTTAGTTAGATAATTAGTATCATCTATCTTATTATTTTTTCCATGTGTACTGCAAATTCAAACGGCCACCGCTATTTTGTTTTTTTTTGTATTTATTTGGTAGCTTTTATAATCAGAGGTATAAAGTATACATTTTACATGGATTTAGCTAGGATCTAGGCATATTACTGCTTATAGATTGTGTTAACGTATTGAAATATTACTTTCTGTATTGAAATATTTTGGTGGTTTATGTATATTTTTTAAATAATAAAGAAGTGAACTAACGGGACAATGAGGGCAAAATTTTGGATGGCAGCCGTGCGGCCCAATTCTGCTTTGCAGTGCTGGGTTGCACGGTTGCCTTTAGCATTAAAAAATGCCAACGTGGCGGCGAATGAGTAGCACCGATGTAGGAGCTTTTGCTTATAAAACGGTCCTGGGGAAGCGCTGGGTCTGCCCTCTTGCTAGGCCAAATAATTACGTCTCATATGAATATCCTATGCATAGTAAATAGTAAATTCATCATATAAAGTGATTTATAAAGCAAAACATAAAAGATTTATGAAACTTTATTATATAATAATTCAGTAATTTTACGTAATTGATTTGAAACCATAAACGCAATAATTATTCATTCCTTCAAGTCTTAAAATATCAGACTTAATTGTAAAGTTTAATAAACAAATATTATAGATATCCGATATCAATAAAACTTGATGAAATTTTCGAAGAAAATCCTCTCCTTCCAAGTGATTCCGGGTAATTACAAAGCAGTTAATGGCTCAGCCGACTCTCCGATTCTGTTTCGCCATATTACCTACCGCAAATGGCTCCAGCTATTGACTTCCGGTTTGGAACCTGACCCGCGGTCTCTTATCACTTCCGCCGCTGGTTTCGGCGGGAAGCGGCCATCTTTTATTGCCCCGACCGTCTGATCACGGCCTCCCGTATGCTCACCGCGCCACCCCTCGTATTCTACGCACGGCGAAGTCTGAAAGGGATGCAAATTGGGCCCATCAATGTATGATTTATGGGATAGAAAACGATTTTAAAATTGATCGCTCTCGCACAAATGTTATTCCCGCCTTAAAATATACATCTCATTACGTCCATGATAAAGCAATGTTTCTGTGCACGTCTTAAACAAAAGCTGAGGAAACAATTAGGTATTTAAGATAAAGTATACATGTCTCACGAAGACGAAGCTATTTATATGGAAAATTAAGAATGGAAGTGTTAGTATCTATGTCTAATCTATCAAATTTGTGATCAATCAGCCATATGACATGTCTTAAGCCTTGTAGACGCCCAAAGACTTCCATATATACTTTTCCGTATAAATAGCTTCGACTCTGTGAGACATCTATAATATATCTTGATTTATGACGATCCTTCTGGGGACAAAAATCCAGTAATTGTGTTCATGAAAACATTTTAAGGTACTTACTTCTTCTTCAAACACAGCAAAATTATTTTATGGTGACGTTATAATTATAATTTATAGAAATTAACTTTGTATACACAACTTATTTATTGAAAAAATTCAACATGTTTCAAAGCCAATGACTTCTTCATCAGGAGAGTTTTCTTCTTCTTCCTAATGAAGAAGCCATTGGCTTTGAAACATGTTGAATTTTTTTCAATAAAAAAGTGGGGTGTACATAGTTAATATCTATAAATTACATATTAAGATAGTCAAAAATATTGTGAAACAATTAAACTACTTGCAAACGGACGCAATTTTTTGATTATTGTTTCAGTATATTTATTTGTAAGCAACGAAGGAATGCTAAAAAACTGGAAATATTGGAATCAGTGAATCAAAAAATAAAAAATGTATTGTTTTGTATTATTAATATTTTTAATAATTAAAGCATTAACTTTGTGGTCAGGCATTTTAACAAAATGTTAGTTATGTTTTTGATCAAGTGTTAGTGTGTTAATAATACTATAGTTGTGGTGCGTAGTGATGCAAGTTAGTGGTATTCCTGACAAAGAGGCAGGTACGTCTCGAAACCGTGAGACTAAAAACCTCCTTAAGTGGTTATATACTAACATAAGTTTTGTATTGTTTTTGTATAAATATTTAATACTACGCGTGGATTATTGCTCAAATACAATGATAGCAGAGTAAAACTAAATAAGGATTTTCATTCATACAATAGGCGACAGAATAAGACTAGTAAGAAAACAAAAATACTTTGAAATCATGTATTTGACCAATGTGGAGTATAAAATCAAAGGCAGCAATACCCAAAAAATTAAAAACGTATTTTAATGCAATCTTTTTTTAATTTAAGTTTGATTTTATGTGTCTATCCCTTCCAAAATAATGTTTCCTATAAAATTACGAATTCAGTACATTATAAATTAGTAATTCTCGATAGCCACA